>RJWJ010026160.1:0-23240 GCA_004363605.1 Indri indri
CATGTGCCACCATGCCCGGCTGATTTTTTTCTATATATATATTTTTAGCTGTCCAATTAATTTTCTTTCTATTTTTGGTAGAGATGGGGTCTCGCTCTTGCTCAGGCTGGTCTCGAACTCCTGAGCTCAGAACGATCCGCCCACCTCGGCCTCCCAGAGTGCTAGGATTACAGGCGTGAGCCACCGCGCCCGGCCAAGATTTGTTTTTTAAGTGACATAAAAAAATAATCCCTTTGTAAAAAGAGAACACCTGTCTCTTTTCACCTAGGGAGCTGAGAATATAACCACTTACACGTTCAATACGCACAAAGCCCAGCACACCTTCTGCAAGAGATGTGGTGTTCAGAGCTTCTATACTCCCCGCTCAAACCCTGGAGGCTTTGGTGAGTAAAAGGGATGGACTATGAGCTGTGGGGCACACAGGCCCGTGGTGGTCTGGATTAAAGTTCTGGCGGGACAGGTGGGGTGCCCCCTGCCTGGCTAGGCCCTGTCCCATGCATGTCTTAGGAGAACAGGGCTCTTCAGCAGGGCTCCTTCCAAGTGATACAACATAAGACTGGCTCTGGCCAAACCTATCTAAATCCCTTAATCTGAATATGGCAAAATCTGATTCAGAGTCCGTCCAGATGGTGGTTCTTATTGGTGCTGCTAGAGCTGTGTGTCAATGACATTAAAGGGCAGAGAGGACAGGTAGGGAGCTGGGCTTGTGGGGCCAGAGGAGGCAACTTTAATAATGATAGGGGTTAAGGGAGTGAAGGAGGCAAGAATGAGGAACATTTATAATGCCATTAAAAAAATTGTATTTGTTTAAAAAATGAGCCCCTCTCAGGTGCTGCTTGGTTCTGGGGGTAAATAAAACTAACCCTTGGACAGTTGTTCAGAATAGTACCACTCTCAGCATGAATTGATGGGGATACTAGAGGTGGAAGATGTTCCTGAGGAGTCTTGGTCCCTGTATAAATGCATCCTTCAGAGCTGCAGGGACGGCGGTGACTGTGACTTGTCTTTTGCCTCATTGGTAGGGGAGGGCATGATGTCCTCACCCCCGCCCCCCATTTCTTCAGCAGCTCCTGTTTGTTCCTCATTGGTCCCCTGGGGACCCCTTCCTGCAGGGTTTTGAAAAGTGTAAAATCCTGTACAAATGGGAGACATTTAATTCTTAGGAAGTTATCCATCTAAACACAGAAAAGGCCTGTGAATTTTTTAGGCTACCAGTCAGAAATTGCTCCAGGCCGAGCCTCTCTGCTATTTTGTACTCTCGATTTGGTGTTGAATGGTGTCCAGCCTTGGCTGTCTCTGGTTCAAGGAGTCTAATCCCCACTGGCAGATGAGGAAAGTGAGCCAGAGCCTTCTGGGCATCGGGCAGCGTGCCAGTCTCGTCGCTTAAGTCATAGCTGTAGCATATCACTTGGAAAGCCTTATGTGTAGTGCAGTGGTGCTTACAGGTAGGGGTTTGTCCAAGAGCCAGTATAGCATCTGTTCTCATCCATACTTGGGCCCCCCTTTCTCTGTGCTGCTTCCCCCTAGGAATTGCCCCCCACTGCCTGGATGAGGGCACCGTGCGGAGTGTTGTCACTGAGGAGTTCAATGGCAACGATTGGGAGAAGGCCATGAAGGAGCACAAGACCATCAAGAATATGTCTAAAGAGTGAGCTTCTCCCTGTCCCTTCCTGAAAAGGAGGAATGATTGGGGCCAGCAGCCGTGCTGTCCCTGCCACACCTGGGTGTTGCTCTTGGGTATGGCCACCCCAGGCTGCTGGCTCCATTGGCCAGCAGCCACCTTGATCTGTGCAGTTTGCTCCAGCTACCAGTTTCTTTAGGCAGCTCTTTGTCTTTCCTTAGCCCAGATTTTGATGTAGGCTAGTTGACATTCTTCCTTCTCTTCCCAACTTTTGTGTGATCTTATAGGGAAAAAAAATAAATATTTTTAACATTAAAGCAGTTACTATGGTTTATCATTTCTTTTGCACTTTGGTTTTGCTTCTAAGGCTAGTTAATCAATAGCAGATATTTATTGAGCGCTATCAAGATGTTTACAACCAAATTGCGAAGAAGAGATAAGACAGATGAAGAACAGTGATTAAAAAGAAGATTGTGAATTATTACAATCCATGTGAGCTGTGAAGATGACATGAGCTTTAGGAGTTTAGAGGGGAGAGAGGGAGGGCTGGTTAAGGAAGACTTGGGGAGGGTATGATTTGATTTGAATCCACTTTTTTTTTTAAAGGGGAAACAGCTTCTAATTCCTTTTTTAATTGTGGTAAAATAGATACAACATAAAATTTACCATCTTAACCATTTTTAAGTGTACACTTCAGTAATGTTAAGTACATTCACATTGTTGCGCAGCCATCATCGCTGTCTCTAGAACTCATCTTGCAAAACTGAAACAACGTTGGGCCTATTTTTAAAAAAGCAATATTTAAGAAGATAGAGGGGAGAAGTGACTGTGTGAACAGAGATACAGGTGCATGCAAAAGCCAGGCTGAGTTAGAGGCTTGGATTTGAAGAAGTAATGAAGAGATGTGAAGGTATGCGGAGGCTGGGCTGGTCTCGGATAGTGGGCTGAGGACTTTGGCTTTTATTTTATAGGCAGTGGGAAGCCTTGGACAGGATGCATGTTAGCCTGTTAGTCTTTTTTTTTTTTTCCGAGACAGAGTCTCACGCTTTTTGCCCAGGCTAGAGTGCCGTGGCATCAGCCTAGCTCACAGCAACCTCAAACTCCTGGGCTCAAGCGATCCTCCTGCCTCAGCCTCCTGAGTAGCTGGGACTACAGGCATGTGCCACCATGCCTGGCTAATTTTTTCTATATATATTTTTAGTCGTCCAGCTAATTTCTTTCTATTTTTTTTTTAGTAGAGACGGGGTCTCGCTCTTGCTCAGGCTGGTCTCGAACTCCTGAGCTCCAAAAATCCACCCGCCTCGGCTGATTACAGGCGTGAGCCACCGCGTCCGGCCAGCCTGTTAGTCTTTTGATGGGTTCCCCCGTCTCCCTCTCTCCTTACTTCACCTTGCTGCATATCACCATCAGATCAACTTTCCTAAAACATTCCTTTCATTCCCAAATACTGAGTATTTGTCATACATGATGGTCAATACTTAGTAAATATTTGCTCTTTGCTTTAGGAAGATTAATCATGAAATGATTTGAAAGGCAGACTAGACAAGGAAAAAGAGCAGAGAGGAAATAAAGATGGCCAGTTCCTTGGTTTACTGGTTCTGCATGGTCACTGTCTCTTCTGGGTCACCAACAGCCATGTTCACACTGTAAAGTTGGGAGGAGCTGGGCAACCCACAGGACCTGGATTTTCAGGGCCAGAACTCTAAGTATTCTTAAATTTTTTATTTTATTTTAAAATTATACACATAAAACATGAATATATCCTCATAAGGTGAATGTCCCCTCTGGTCTGCCATTTCTATTGTAATATTATATAAAAATACATGGTCCTGTGTATCTTAAAAGCAAAAAGCATCATACTATACCTTTGTTCTGCAATTTGCATTTTTTATTTAATAATGTCTTAATCTTTTCATATCAATATGTATGTTCTCATTATTAACCATTACATAGAATTGCATAGCGTGGGTATAGTTTTTCTAACCAGTACCTTTTCATGGAAATATGGTTCTTTCCAGTTTTTTGCTATTATAATGAACATCCTTTTAAATATTTATTTGTTTTTTTGGAATGGGGTCTTGCTGTTGCCCAGGCTAGTCTTGAACTCCTGGGCTCAAGAGGTCCTCCTGCCTCAACCTCCCAAGTACCTGGCATTACAGGTGTGCCACCCTGCCTGGCTCCATACCACTTTATACATAGCGTATGTTATTTAAGAATGTAAAAGTGGGGCTGGGCGCGATGGCTCATGCTTCTAATCCTCACACTTGTAATCCCAGCACTCTGCGAGGTTAAGGTGGGAGGATCGCTTGAGCCCAGCAGTTTGAGACCAGCCTGAGCAAGAGCGAGACCCTGTCTCTACTAAAAATAGAAAAAATTAGCCAGGCATGGTGGCACATGCCTGTAGTCCTAGGTACTTGGGAGGATGAGGTGGGAGGATTACTTGAGCCCAGGAGTTTGAGGCTGCAGTGAGCTGTGATGACACCACTGCTCTCTAGTTGGGTTAACAGAGCAAGACTCTGTCTCAAAAAAAAAAATGTAGTAAGTGGAATTGCTGGGTTGAAGGATATTCATCTTTTAAATATTAAAAAGCTGCTAAGTTGCCCTCAGAAAGTGTACGCTAGCCTAAAGTGGCCATCAATGCTGTATATAGCACAGTACCCTCAATTACACTTGGTATTCAGTCTTTTTCAGTTTTTTTCCTTTTTGTTTCCTCTACTTCAGTAAGCTAGTCTAATTATCCGATGTCTTTTTGTGACCAATCTCTTGGGCAAAAAAGTTTGATTTTTAAAATTTCTATTATTGCGAGATGCGGGCTTGAGCCTGTAGTCCCAGCACTCAAGAGGCTGAGGCAGGAGGATCACCTGAGCCCAGGATTCAAGGCTGCAGTGAGCTATGTTCGTGCCACTGCACTCCAGCCTGGGTGACACAATGAGACCCCATCTCTAAAAGAATAAATAAAATTTCCATTATTCTGATCACCCGTGAGATTGAGGACCTTTTCATGTTTTTCGGTCATTTTTATTTCTTGTTGGTTGCTCGATCATGTCCTTTGCCCATTTTTCTTTGGGCTGTTTGCAAAAATTAGCAAATAAGTGTAGTAGTTAATACATTTTTGGAGTTCTCTATCATGTTGAGGATGTTAATCGTTTGTCATATATTTTGCAAATACCCCTTTCAATCTGTAGCTTGTTCTTTGTTCATAGGGTTTTGATTTTTCCCCCCATTTTTTATTTGTGTATATTCACGGGGTACAAGTGCAGTTGTACATTGGTATATTGCATTGTGGTGAAGTCGGGACCTTTGGTGCATCCATCACTAGAGCAATGCACATTGTACCCCCAGGCGACCTCCTGTCATCCACCTCCCAGCCCGACCCCCGTGAGTCTCCACTGTCCATCGTTCCACACTCCGCTTCTGTGTGTGCACGTTATCCAGCTCCCACTTACGGGTGAGAGCATGCGGCATTTGTCTTTCTGTGTCTGAGTTTTTCACTTAAGATAGTGGCCTCCAGTTCCATCCATGTTGCTGCAAAAGACACAATTTCATTCTTTTACAGTTGAATACTATTTCATTGTGTATATATATGCCATGTTTTCTTTATCCAATGGTCTTAATTTTTGATGGAGTCAAGTTTATCAGTCTTTTTTTTCTTTGTGGCTTTCTGACTTATGTTTTCTGGCTTTTTGTGATTTATTTCTTGTTTGAGACTATCTCCCTTATGCAAGCTTATAAATATTTACCTGTATTTTCTTCTAATATTTTTATGGCTTTTTGTTTGTTTCTTGGTTTCGTTCATTTTTAAACAGAGCTCTTTGATCTATCTGGATTTCTTTTTTCTGAGAGTATTTTTGTTTTTCTCTAAATTTTGTGAGTGTATCGGGTAGGGGTTTAGCTCCGCATTAACAAAGTATATAACCGGTGGCTCAGCACCTCTGTTGACTAATCCAGCCATTCTTCATTGATTCAAAATGTTACATTTGCTAAATGGATTTTTTTTCTGGATTCTTTGTTCTTTTTATCTTTTTTTAAAGTTCCATAAGTATCAAATTTTTTTAAATCCCTAAGCTTTATAATGTGCTTTAAACAATTTGATAGGGTGAATCCCTCCTTATTATTATTTTGTGTGCATTTTGTTCTCCAGATTAATTTTACAATTAGTGAGTCTAGTACCATATGAAATCACGTTTGGATTTTGATTGTGATTATACTGAGTTTATAAATTAATTTTGGGGGAATAGGCTTCTTTATAGCACTCAGTTTTATCATATAGGTTGAGTGGCTTGTCTCACCAACTGGTTCTTTTCCATTCCTCACTAAGTTTTTTGTTCTTCTCCATGTGGAAGCAGCATAAAGGGCGTGCTTATCCCTAGCTACCTGGGCTCTTTGTTGTTTTTACAGTTTGCAGTTGGTTGTTGGTGATGGAGAAGAATGCTATTACTGTTCTTGGTATGATAAACTTTTATTAGTAGACCTCCTTGTTGAATTTCCATTGACTTTCTAAGCTATCCTCTACTGAAAATATCCTTCAGCAGTATGGTCACTAGTGAAGGTGATTAGTGAAAGTCACTAGTAAGTGAGAAATTGTTAATGGACCCGTGAAGGGAATTTGTCTGAGCGTGAGCCTCCTGAGCCATCATCTTAGACTTTGTTGGTGTCTTTCAACTCGTTTGGGGCTCAGAGGAAGCAATGGTTTGACACCTGCCAGGAGTAGCCCTGGCTAAGACAGAGTGACTTGGAATGGCAGATGCCACCAGTAGCAGCCTTAGCACCCTTGCAGTCGGCACTCACCTGGAGAGCAAACCAGGTGGAGTCCCCTGCACGGCGGCGCCACGTTCCCTTCTGGTCTCAGCCAGGAAGCTGCCTGTCACACGATATTCCGTGCATGCCCTGTTGAGGAATTCGAAGGGGTATTTCTTCCAATTTGTTTTATTATCTTCTGATTTCATAAAGGAAACAGTTCTAAAGACTGCAGAATGCCCCAAGGTCAGATTCTATAAGCCATGGTTAGTGGAAATCCAAGAACAGGATTCTTTCAGGATCCTTCCTAAAATCAAGTTTCACTTCTTTAAAGCTTGAGGTATAAGGGCCAGCGCTTACTTTTGTGACTGATGATAAGCTCAAAGATAATCTGTCGGCTCCCTGTTCTTCTGCTGTTGTCCCTGGAGCAGAAAGAGCACTCTGAGCAGCAGGACACTGCAGTTGCTCCAGCTCCAGGCTGACTACAGGGCTCCCAGAGCCCTTCTGCTGGGGTTTTCCTCCAGGCAGCAATGCTGCCCCCATACGATCACCTACGATGTTGACCTGACCCAAATTGGCAGGAGAAACAACGCTTTGGCAATTCCGAGCTGCTAGGCTCTCATTCTTTATAGATAACTAGAATTTTTTCCCTTAGGACTTCACCTCTCCTCTTTCTCAGGTCTTCCTACTAGGTGGAACTTAGTAAGACCATGTGTCACTCAGCTTTTTAATAACTGTTGATTTCATTTCCAAAATCATAATCTCAGCATGGGATGGGAAGCCCACTGGCAGGGGAGGAGGGCGCCGTGGTACATGTAGGGGTCAGCTGTGGCCAAGACCTCACACGCTTTAATCTAACTAGAGCTGGTTTTGTTTCCTTCCCTCTTGTGGTCCCAAGAATATAAACATTCTGTAGTTATAGTGGCTCTTCCGAACTCTTCTGTCTCTCCATAAGCTTGATGGGATCACTTTTCACAGAATCCACTAACTTTACACGTTCTCTTTGCACCAACCAACCTTGATGCTTCTCACCACTGGCAGACTAGTCTAGTGGTCTCCAGGGTAGCATGTGCACCCTTCAGGACATGCTTGGTGTGTAGGAAAACAAATTTTATCCTTTTTAAGTTTCTTTTTTGTTTATGCTTTATCATACATATACTAGCAATTAGAACGTATATATTATTTTATTGAAAAATCAAAATCGGGAGCTCATCACCCAAGCTTGTGTCCCTCATACACCCATGCAGTGTGAATAGTTCAGTATTCTTAGGAGACAGATTTTTTTACAGCTGTCAAACATCTGGTCGGACTCAGAGGCTCAAATGCTAGCACTTTGGGAGTCCAAGGTGGGAGGATCACTTGAACCCAGGAGTTCGAGGCTAGCCTGAGCAAGAGTAAGACCTGTCTACAAAAAATACAAAAATTAGCTGGGCGTGGTGGTAGTGTGCGCACCCGTAGTCTCAGCTACTTGGGAGGCTGAGGCAGGAGGATCGCTTGAGCCCAGCAGTGAGCTTCAAGTTGCTGTGAGTTACAATCATGCCACTGCTCTCTAGCCCAGGTGACAGAGTGAGACAAAAAAAAAAATCTATATATAAATCTTTGTACTAGTTTCTATTTCCCGAGAATAAATTCATGGATGTGGAATTGCAGAGTCAAGGGATATGTACATTTTTAACATTTTTGACACTTTCACTTCCAAAAGATTCTACCATTTTGTTTCCTCCAGCAGTATTTATGTGTCCACTCCCTCGCCTACAGAACACTGGGTGGTATTATTTACAGAAATGTTTGCAAATTGGGTAAGTGAAAATGGCATTTTCTTTTGTTTCTTCAATTATAGTGTGATTTATTTATCACACTACTGCAACGCGCGCACGCGCGCGCTCGTGTGTGTGTGTGTGTGTGTGTGAGAAAAATACCTCTTCCTGTCTTTTGCAGTCTTCATTTTCTTCACTGTTTTTTTTTTTTCTTTTAAAATTATTCTAACCAGGCCCGACCCCGCTTAGCCTCCAAAATCAGATGAGACTGGGCGCGTTCAAGGTGGTATGGCTGTAGACAATTTTCTTCACTATTGAGGTTCCCTGAAAACCTCTACCACTTTGGTCCAAACCCAAACACCAGAAGGGTAGTTTTGCCTAAGTGTGAAAAATAGATTTTCATTTTTGCTTTAATTTCCATGTCCTGGCTGCTACTGAAGTTGAATCGTTTTTCATGTTTGTTGGCCATTTAGGTTTCCTCCTATGTGAATTTTGCATCCTTAATCTATTTTTCTTTGGGGATGTTTTCTTATCAGTCTTTACATGTTAGGGATATTAACACATCTGTAATACATGTTACAACATTAAAAAACCCTTTGTTGTGAAATTTCTGTCTTTTCCTTTACATCTATGGGTTTCCAGCCAGTTTTGGTAAAGTCTGCCCCACTGCAAGGTATATATGCATTCAGTCTCTCGATTCTTAAATGATACTTTAGTTGTTTTGGTTTTTACATGTACATCTTTAATTTATCTAGAATGTATTTTTGCATACGGTATAAAGCAGGGAGTCCTTGTCTTCTTCCAAATGCATGTCCAACCATCCTGACACCATTTATTAAATGCATTCTCCACTCTGTAGTATAGCATTTTCTTTGCATTTACTAAGGTAGTGTGTCAGGTGAGTCGCACCAGGTCTAGATGGCAGTCACACCCCAGTGCCCCTTCCTCCAGCCTCTGGCAACCACTAATCTGCTTTCTGTCTCAAAATGTGCCCATTCTGGACATTTCATGTAAATGGAATCCTACAATATTTGACCTTTTGTGTCTGGCTTTTTTCACTTGGGATACTGTTTTTGGGGTTCATTCTCCTTATACCATGTATTAGGACTTCACTTCTTTCTGTGGCTGAATAATAAAATGCCACATTTTGTTTCTTTATCAGTTGATATTTGGATTGTTTCCACTTTTTGGCAGTTACGAATAATACTGCTGTCGACACTCATTTGCAAGGTTTTGTCTGAACATGTTTTCAGTTCTTTTAAATATGTACCTAGGAGTGGAATTCCTAGGTCAATATGGTGAATCTTTAAATTACTGAGGAGACATCAAACTCTTTTCCACAGCAGCTACACCATTTTACATTCCCACCAGCAATGTATGTGGGTTCCAGTTTCTTCGGATTCTCACCAACACTTATTTTCCTTTTTTAATTATAGTGATTGTAGTGGGTGGGAAGTGGTATCTCATTGTGATTTTGATTTGCATTTCCTTAATGAAATTCTTGTGCTTGTTGACTGTGTATCTTTGGAGAAATGTATATATGTCCTTTGCCCATCTTTTAATTGGGTCTTTTTGTTGTATAGTTACAAGGGTTCTTTATATATTCTGGATACTAGACCTTTATCAGATATATGATTTGGAAATGTTTTCTCCCATTTCACTTTCTTGATAGTATCCTTTGATGCACAGAAGCTTCTGTTTTGTCTTTTGTTGCTTGTGCCTTTGGTGTTATATTTAGGTATATTATATTAAGCTATAATATATATTATATTATAGCTTATTCCAAGGTCACAAAGATTTACACCTGTGTTTTCTTCTAAGCTCTGTATAGTTTTAGCCCTTATATTTAGGTTTTTGTAGTAACTTTTGAAATTGGACACGAGAGTCTTTATACTTTGTTCTTTTTCAAGATACTTTTGGCTCCTGGGTCTCTTGCAATTCCATTCAAATTTTAGGATCAGTTTGTCAACTTCTGCAAAAAAAGAAGACTGAAATTTTAATAGTGAATGTAAAATTTAAATGGATCTTTCTAATTCCTTTTATGTTAAGTTTATTCCTAAATTATTTTATAAGTTCTTGATATTGATGAGAATGGAATTTTTCCATTTTAATTTCTGTCATTTTATTACCAACATAGAGAAAATCTATTGATTTTTGTAAAGATATCTGTTATCCAGCAAGCTGTCTTACCAGATTCCCTCATTTATCATAGTAGATTTCATTGACATCTATTGGGTTTCTAAACATAGCTATCTCCTCCAATACTTTTTTTTTTTTTTTTTTACCAATTATGTTATTGTTCTCACTTCATTAGCTTAACCCTTCAGAACAACCTTTTTTTTTTTTTTTTTTTTTTGAGACAGAGTCTCACTCTGTTGCCTGGGCTAGAGTGCTGTGGCATCAGCCCAGCTCATAGCAACCTCAAACTCCTGGGCTCAAGTGATCCTCCTTCCTCAGCCTCCCAGGTAGCTGGGACTACAGGCATGTGTCACCATGCCTGGCTAGTTTTTTCTGTTTTTAGTTGTTTGGCCAATTTCTTTCTATTTTTAGTAGACACGGGGTCTTGCTCTTGCTCAGGCTGGTCACAAACTCCTGAGCTCAAACAATCCACCCGCCTCTGCCTCCCAGAGTGCTAGGATTACAGGCGTGAGCCACCGTGCCCGGCCAGAACAACCTTGATAATGATGACACCTTGCGTTTCTAGCTTTAGACTGCTAGATTTTGATAAAGTCTTTATTATGTTTAAGTTCTTTTCTTTCTCTTTTTTTAAGAGTTGTTATTAGGAATAGTGGCTGTGTTTTGTTATCTTTCAAAAGCATCTATAAATAGAAGAATGTGTTTTTTCTTCTTAATTTGTTTAAGTAATGAGTTCTATTGATGGGTTTTCCAAAGGGGAACCATTCTTGCATTCCTGGAGTAATATGCTACTTGGTCATGGAGTAGTGATTCTTTTGATGCACTGCCGGATTCAGTTTGCTAATATTTTCTTTGACATTTTTGCATCTGTATTCACAAATAAAATTGTCAGTAGTTTTATTTTTTGTAGTACATTGTATTTTGTTATGTCTATGAGTCAGAGTACTTTTCTATTTTATGCTTTAAATAACATTGGAATTATCTTTAGATAGCTTTAAAACCATCTAGGCTAGGAACCTTTTAAAATTGGCACAATTACCTTTCTAATTTCTCCTGTGGTTATTGGGTTTGTTCTGTTTTACTTTTTTAAAGTAAATCTTAGTCAAGTAAAACATTAATATAGGCCAGGCACGGTGGCTCACGCCTATAATCTTTGAATTCTGGGAGGCTGAGGTGGGAGGATCACATGAGGTCAGAAGTTGGAGACCAGCCTGAGCAAGAAGGAGACCCCGTGTCTACTAAAAATAGAAAAAATTAGCTGGGTGTGGTGGTGCTCGCCTGTAGTCCCAGCTACTCGGGAAGCTGAGTCAGGAGGATCACTCGAGCCCAGGAGTTTGAGGTTGCTGTGAGCTATGATGAGGCCACTGCACTCAAGGCGGGGCAACAGAGTAAGATCCTGTCTCATAAAAAAAAAAAAAGAAGGAAAGAGAGAGAGAAAGAAAGGAAAGAAAAGAAAGAAAGAAATAAAAATTGATGTAGTGCCCCACCATTGGATGTAATCCGGTTGCCCAGTGGGCACCCGTTCTCTGCTGAGTCCCTGTTCTCACATGCGGATAGACTGGAGCTCTTACTGGGGAGTGGGGGTGGGGCCAGTTAGTTGGGGACTTGCTCCCTTTAATGACAGAACTTTTTACTTTGCAAGGACTCAACAAAAGGAGCAGTCTGAAGCTGTGCAGTGGAAGACCACTACCATGGCAACATCAGTCTGTCCTGGGGCCCAACCCCTGTACAAACCCTGGCTCATCTGTCTTTCCTCCGACCCTGGCTAGCGGCACGTCCACCCCCGCCTTGCAGTTGGTCCTGAGCATCATGCTGCACAGGTTTCCCTCATTCTTTCCTAAACGTGGCCAAGAAAGCACCGCAGCTGCCTGCGCAGGAAATCCGGATGGGGCAGCGCCACCTGCAGGTCTTGGATGCACGTGCTTGATGTCAAGGCCTTGGAAGATCAAAAGATACTGCGTAGGCCGCGCTTGCTTAGCAGGGAGGATTGCTTGAGCCCAGGAGCTCCAGGCCGCAGTGCGAGGTGATCACCCTGTGAATGGCCACTGCGCTCCCGCCTAGCGAGATCCCGCCTCTAAAACACACACACACACACACACACACACACACACACACACACACACACACACACACACACACACAGAGTTTACATTCATCTTGCAATAATGCAAACCCTACATTTTATGGAACCAAAATGTTTCGACCGTGTTCATTATATTGTGGTAGGGTTTTGTGGTCCGGTATCTGCTTAGGAAATCATCCATTTCCTCCAGATTTGCAATTTTGTTACCATGGAGTTGTGTATAATCTCTCATCATTTTTTTCAGTCTTTTCCATTTTGGTGGCCGTGTGTCCATTCTGTTCCTAATAACTGCACTTTTGTTTTCTCTTTTTCTTAATTAGACTTACCATGTATCTGCTTATTTCATTTTTCAAAGATTTATTATCCTTTATACTATTTTTTTGGTTTCACTTATTTTATCTTTTATGTGTATTAAATCCTTCCTATTGGTTTATATTTTTTATTTTCTTAAATTGAATCATGTGGCTCACTTATTTTCAATCTTTTTGAAAATTAAAGCATTTGAGACTATAAATTACCTAAATACAGATTCCACATAAAATAATTAAGTAATTTTTATTACTTTGTAGAAATTTGTAATATCAATTTTGATTTCCTCTTTGATCTAGGGGTTAATTAGGAAGGGTTTTGGGGTTTTTTTTTAGAGACAGGGTCTCACTTTGTTGCCCAGGCTGGAGTGCAGTGGCACCATCATAGCTCGCTGTAACTTTTAACTCCTGGTCTCAAGGGATCCTCCCACCCGAGCCTCCAGAGTAGGTAGGTGCATGCCACCATGCCCAGCTAAGTTTTTAATTTATTTTTTCTTGTAGAGACTGTGTCTCGCTGTGTTGCCCAGGCTGGTCTCCTGGCCTCAAGCAATCCTCCCACCTCTGGCTCCCCAAGCACTGGGGTTCAGGCATGAGCCACTGTACCCAGCCTAGGAAGGGGCTTCTCGATTTCCAAGTAGGGTTGTTCTCCTCCCCTTTTATTAATTTTATTATTTATTTGCATGTTATCTGATATGATAAAAAAAATGTGGCCTGCAAAATCTCTATGTTGGGGGGAATTTATTAAGGATTTCTCAGTCGCCAAGAAACAAATGACTTTTGCAAATGTTCTGTCACATGAGGTGTGAATGTTTACTTTACTCAAATGCTCTATGTTTTACTTTTTGCCAACTCGATTTGCCAAAATTCTGGAAGAATATTAAAGCCTCCTACTGTTACTGTGTTTTTTATAAAGATCTTGTTTTTCCGGGAGGTTTTGTTTCATGTATCTGGCTACTGTGATGTTTGATGCATATCTCATGGAGTGAACCTGTTTTATTATAAAATGCCCGTTTTTGTTTAGTTTCATGCTTTTGGATGTCATTTTCGGCTTGACCTGGATTTATAGTGTTGCTCTTCCTTCCTTTTTGTTTGCCTGTTGTATGGTATGTGGCTCATCCTTTATTTTTAGTCTTTGCCACTTTTAGATGTAGCTAGATTTTGTTTTCTAAGTCAACTTGATGGTCTGTTTTGGTAGGGAAATTTAGCCCATTCATATATTTTTAAAGTAACTATCTGATTTTTATTCTTTTTGTATTAATCCCATTATATTTGTTACGCTTTATACTTTGCTTCCTCTTTTCTTTTTATTCTTTCTTTTGCCAACTTTTAAATTTCTCTTCATTTTCTGCTTTCTCCGGTTAATTTGGAACCCATAGGCTTTTCAGTTCTGTAGGCAGTTACCTTGCAGTGTCTCGCAATCCAGACTAAACCCTGTGGACTAAAATAAAAGCTTGAGCCCCCCAGCCAACTGAATGGACTCCCTCTTGGCCAAGGGGACCCCAGAAATACCCTAAAGCTGAGTTGCTGGCCATGAGAATGGAGGTCAGACTTGCCTTGCCATGCTCCCTCCATTCTTGGGATATCCTTTGTAACTCATTAACAGGGCTATGGCTATGCAAGACAAAGCTTAAACCACGCCTCAGTTTACTCAGTAGATCTCATAAGTCTATGTCCAGTGACTTATCTCTGATTAGCAGACTTCCTTGTTTTAACTTAAAACATTCCAAGCCTTTAGACAAAGCTTCATTTCTTAAACTAATTACATATCAAAGAATCTTTAAACCCACGTATAACCTGTAATCCCTCCCCCCACTTCAAGATGTCCCACCTTTTCGGGCCGAACCAATGTACACCTTCCACGTATTGATTTATGACTTGACATGTAATTCCTGTCTCCTTAAAATGTGTAAAACCAAACTGTAACCCAACCATGGCAAGACCACTTGCTCAGGGCTTCTTGGGTGTGGCTCCAGGCAGTGGTCACTCATACTTGGCTCAGAATAAACCTCTTTAAATTATTTTACAGAGTTTGGGTTCTTTTCTGTTGACAAGATGGCACCCAATGTGGGGTCCAGGGCCTCCCAAAGAAGTAGCCCAAACTCAGCAACAAGTACTGGCATGGCCCCCTTTGAGCTTCTCCTTGGGTGGAACTGATAAGTCTTCTTGAGCTCTGGACCTCACATTCTTGGTTGATGATCCTGGTTTATTCTGAGCTGTTGGTTCTTTTCCTAGAAATTTGTTGTTTGAGATCTTAATTTTGATTTGGAGGTGCATTTTAAAGGGTCTTCTCCATTGCCTCTTCCTCCCCAAATTAATCTCAATTGGCTTTTCTTTGTATTTGCGAAAGAGGAAACCAAACTGTAACCCAGCCATGGTAAGTCCCTTTGCTCAAGGATTCATGGGCATGGCTCCAGGCCATGATCACTCATACTTGGCTCAGAATAAAACTGTCTAAATTATGTTACAGAGTTTGGGTTCTTTTCCGTTGACAACCCTAAACAAATATACTTGTCTACTATTTGTCACGCTGCACCATGAGGTTTTATCTCCCGTAGCCTCCCCTTGGCCCCAGAGGAGAACTTTAGAATTCTTTCATTGCCCTCCTCTCACTTGGAACTGAGGAATTTCATAGCATATCTGTGTATCTTTTTTAAATATCAAAGGTGCTTAGGATTTGGTGGGCTCTTGCAACGTGCTGGCTCAAGTCTCTTTCAGATTATGGAAGTTCTCCCTTATTGCCCCCTGCCCCATCTGTAGCTTTTTCTCCTTCTGGAACTTCCATTATTCACATTAGTTCTCCTGGATGTATTTTTTATTCTTTTCCACCATGATTCCCGTTGGTTAACTTCTTCCCTCTTTGTTTTGAGATACATCTTCTACTTGATATCCACATTACTAATTTGGCCACCACTGAGATGCATCCTTTTTTGTGTGGGCTAGTGCCTGAGCTTTCATTATTGTTTTCGATAAAGTTTCTTCTGTTAACTGCTACTTGAGTGAGATCTGTCTCCTCCAGGGAATGGAACTTCCCCCACTCTGAGCCCCCTCAGGTGAGGGTTCCCCTCTTGGTTTTTGTATTTCCTTAATGGGTCAGGATTCCTGAGTAGTGGCCAAGTGGGGGGAGCTGGCGAGCCATGAGCCCTGTGCTGAGGATGGGGTGGGAGTGGGGTACTCCACCAACCTCAGCACCCTCACCCCAGCCAGGTGGCCCTCCTAGGACTCTGAGCAAGTGGGTACAGCCCCTCCCAGGGGATTCTCTCTTTTTTGTGTGTTTTTTTTTTTTTAACAACCCGGGGATTCTTAATTAATTGAGATCTTTTTTGTTTGGTGGGGAGGATTTCTCTTTCTCTCTTTTCTTCCCATGTTCCTTCAAGGAACCATAAAATTCTGATCTTTGCTACAGGCTTCAAGGCTGCTGCCTAGTCTTGCAGGTTGTTAACTACACAAGGGCATCTGGCTAAGTGGATGCTTAATTCTGTGCTCCTCTGCCAGGCTGTTTGTGCCCTGGGGAGGGAGTGTGTCTGCCTGAGGAAGGCCTGCTGTGTCATCATTTGCACTTGCTAAGACAAGTGTCCCCAGGGCTATATTCCACCTGGAGGGTACTTTTCCTGCCAAGGCATTGCTAGTGGCTGCCCTACAGGCCTCTAGGGGCTTCCTTCCCCTCCTGTGCTGCGGTCCCTTGGCTCTCTCCTGGCACCAAGGAGAGCCTAGCTCTGTTCCAGACCCAGAGTAGATGTGACGCCTCAGGTGCACCCACTCTCTGAGCATGCTCACCTGGCTGCTGTGTGACACCCGAGAAGGTGCTAGGATGGAGAGAGGGGTAGTGGGACCTTGCCCTCAAGCACATCCACCAGGCATTCAGTAAATAAAAACACTGGTTTATTTTTAATTAAGTAACTTATTACTTAATTAATCTTTTAATTACTTTGTCTTTTTAAAAAGTTGGAATGTACAGTAGAACAAAAGTAAAGAGGCGGAAAGTAAGTCTCAAATCTCACCACCCAGAAGCAACTATTGATAATTCTATACATCTTTCTAACATCAAAGATTTAAAAATATTTTTGAATAGGTAATGTAAGGACATGGTAACAAAAATTCAAAAGGACAAAAAGGTATCCATCCCCCTCCTGTCACCCAACTGCCTTCTTCAGAGGCAAACTGTTTGCAGAGATAATCCTGTATGTCTACACACGTGTCTACACATGTATGTGTAGACATACAACTTTTCTCACAAACTGTTGCATTCTCTAACACTGCCCTGCATCTTGCTTTTTTCACTTAACAATACGCCTTGGAGATCTTTCCATATCAGTGTATTGCGTTATTTTTTAAAAACAGTTTCATGGTATTTTACCGATGTGCTCACAATTTATTTAACTAATCTTTAATTGATGGACATTTGAACTGGTTCAGTATTTTGCTATTGTATTATATACAGCATTTCGATGTCTACCCTTTCCTTTTTTTGAGACAGCGTCTCGCTCTGTTGTCCATGCCGGAGTGCAGCGGCGTCATCACAGCTCACTGCAAGGTCGAACTCCTGGGCTCAAGTGATTCTCCTGCCTCAGCCTCCCAAGTCGCTGAGACTACAGGCATGCGCCACCATACTCAGCTAATTTTTTAAAAATTTTTTAACTTTTGTAAAGATGGGGTCTTGATACATTGCCCAGGCTGGTCAGTGTCGATCCTCTACATACCTCTTTGGGCCCGTGGAGTAAATCTATTGTGTAAATAAGTAGAAGTGGAAATGTTGGGTCAAAACACATGTAACTTTACTCCAGCTTGTCAAATTGTCTTCCGTACAGGTTGTGCTATTTACACGGCTGCCAGCAGTATATAAAGGGCTAGCTTTTCTTTAGTGAATTGTTTCTTTATAGAATTGAAATCACACTGGTTATACATGTTTTTTAAATTTCACATTATATCAAAAGTATTTCTCAAATCAAAGCTATTTTAATAAACAATCAAAAAATCCTTTAAAACTACAAATGTTCATTGTTGAAAGATGACCTTTAGTTAGTATTTACCTTTTGGATATATAGCCTTTGAGATATGTATGTGTGTTATATTTGTATAAATATGTATATTCATTTAGCAAAAATGGGATTTGTACTATTCCTAACCTGTTCTAAAAATTTAAGATAGTGCAAACATTTACATTTTTCCTTGTTTCAAAATACAATTGCATCCCTGGATTTTTCCAGTTTTGCTATTGTAAGTAATACTCTCATGATCTCATACTGTGTATATCATTTTGACTTTCTAAGTATTCCCTAGGTCATAGAGCATGCATATTTAAAAAGTTCTTAGTACACATTGAGAATTGCTGTCCAGAAAGGCAGGGTCAGTGTCTGCCTTCCCAGTAGCAGGACAGAAGTCAGCCTGTCCTACTACACTCTAGCCAGTGTTTGTGACTTGCTTCTGGTCACCCTTTATGAAGGCTATTAGGAGCTGTGGACAAATTTTAAGTAGACAAATCAATAATCAGATTTGCATTTTTTGAGTCCAGCTTCAGGGCCTAATAGCTCTGTCAGTCTCTCCTGGTCCCTAGGAGGCATTCGAGATGATGGTGACACTGAGCAAAGCAGAGCGCGTTTGGGTGGAGAGGCTGAACAAGCAGGTCTCTAACCTGCTGCCAGGCAGAAAGCAATTTAGGGCTTCCTCCGACCAGGGAATGCTCACTGGGCAGCGCAGACCAATGCCCTTTGTTATGCACCTTCGTAACTCATCTAGTTCAGTTTTCTGACGTTGAGAATGTTATTATCTCCCATTTTGCAGATGAGAGAATTGAGGCAGAGAAAGGTTCAGCACCTTGCCTATGGTTACACTGCTGGTCATTCTGGCTTCAAACCCAGGGTCACCAACCTGTGCTCTTCACCACTACGGGTCCCTGCCACAGGCCACTTCTGGGACCATTAACTGGACTCTAAGAGTAATTTGCAAGCCAGACCTTTCAGAGGGCTTTTGTTTACAGAACAATTTTTTTTTTTTTTTAGAGACAGGTTCTCACTCTGTCACCCAGGCTGGAGTGCAGTGGCGTGATCAGTGCTCACTGTAGCCTTGAATTCCTGGGCTCAAGTGATCCTCCCACCTCAGCCTCCTGAGTAGCTGAGACTACAGGCACGTGCCACCATGCCCAGCTCATTTTTTTCATTTTTTTAGACATGGCCAAGGCTCTTCTCAAATTCATGGCCTTAAGCAATTCTCCCACCTCAGCCTCCCAAGTTGCTGGGAATACAGTGTGAGCCACCATGCACAGCATGTGGGACAATTTTAAGATATCAGGTTCTTTTTTTTTTTTTTTGAGACAGAGTCTCACTCTCTTGCCTGGGGCGAGTGCCATGGCGTCAGCCTAGCTCACAGCAACCTCAAACTCCTGGGCTCGAGCAATCCTACTGTCTCAGCCTCCCGAGTAGCTGGGACTACAGGCATGTGCCACCATGCCCGGCTAATTTTTTTTTTTCTATGTATATTTTTAGCTGTCCAATTAATTTCTTTCTATTTTTGGTAGAGACAGGGTCTCGCTCTTGCTCAGACTGGTCTCGAACTCCTGAGCTCAGAACGATCCGCCCGCCTCGGCCTCCCAGAGTGCTAGGATTACAGGCGTGAGCCACCGCGCCCGGCCCAAGATATCAGGTTCTTGAATGTTAAAAAATGAAAAAGTTCCAAATTTCTCTTCTTATTTCTTACTTCACCCAAAAGACTGAGAGCTGAGAAATTCAACTGTAAGCTTTTGAGGCAGGCCCGTGCAATCATCTCTGTATGAACAGTGCTCTGCGCGTGGACGCTCCGGTCAATGACTGTGGAGTCTAACAGAGCAAGTTTTCCTTGGATAAAAGTTCTAATAGATAGGCACAAAGAAAAACCAAAGGAATTATGGTTGAACTACTTCTACGTAGACTGTTGCATTGTGTGTGTGTGTGTTTGGTGAGCTCACTTTGGAAACTATGTAAAAATCACGTCTGTGATTTTAGAGTACTTTTACATTCATTTATGATAACAGTGACCTGCCAGGCTCTGTGCTAGGTTTTCAACATACACTGTGTCATTATGCAAATTGTTTTACACAAGAACTTGAGAAGCTAGCAGGGTACCTATTATTATCCTTGGGTTGGTTTGTTTTTGGTTCTTTGGGTTTTTTCCCAGAGGAGGAAGCTGAAGTTTGGACAGCCCCTGGCCTACATGGGCCCCCTTTTGCAGAGGCTGCTCTAGGTGGCATCTCCTCTGGCTCAGGCAAATACGCCAGCGCCAGGCCAGGTCCCCTGTGCTTCCTGGTCTCTTTTCCCCCTTTGTTCCTTGAATCTGAAAACTCTTCAAGGCTTCAGAGGAAGTGCAGGGAGTTGATTCTCATGTACCGGGAGAACAGAACATAGAGGCGGCGGAACCAGAGGAGCTGGCTGCGGTGGCAGGACATGGCTCTCTAGAAGAATCAAAGAGAACCAGTTAGGGAACACTTGCACTGGAGCTGTTTCCATTACTTTCAGTTCTGGCCTCCTCACCTTAAATCCTTCCTCCCACTGAAATACTTTATGCCTTATCCTTACATGGCTTCTTCCTGTAACCCAGGAGCCCTCTGGATTGGCCTCCAGTCACCGCCTCCCTTTCCCATCCTGCAGTTACTTCCCGGTGATTACAGCAGACGATGCTACCAGAAGCCAGAGCCCCCGGGAGACACCAGGAAACTGGCAGAACAGTCTTCGTGCATCGTCTCAACACTAACAACCCAGTGAGTTAAGTGCGATTATTACTGCTTTTTTAAAAATAAATAGACGAGGAGACTCATCAATCTCTAATAGCTAGTAGGGAGCAGAGCCGAGACTGCACCGTTAATCCCTTTGCTCCTACCTCACACCCCCGACACGCACCCAGGCAGTGGTGTTTCACGGGAAGCAGGCTGGAGCTCTGTGCCCGACTGCCCTGAACCAGGTAATCCGGGAAGATACAGTCACCACCAGGAGGAGAAGAAAAGGAATGGTACGCAGGTATGGGCTGTACTCCCACTTCATGGGGGAGGTATATGTTGTTATTCAGACCTAGTGTAGTTCTTTTTTTAAGCAGAATAGATTATAGCAACTGATTTAACTAGATAAAGTTGCTGATGGCCTAACACAGACAAAAAAGTTCCACAAGGGATGGCCTAGAAATAAATAAATAAATAAATAAATAAATAAAATAAAAGGTTGCTGCCTGTTCTTCTCTAAGTATTAACACCATAATTAAACAGCCTCTCTAAGCTAATATCATTGTGAACCTTTATGTAAAGAACTCATTTTATATTCACTGTTAGAACATACATGACTTTGGAGATATAAACACACCTGTAATGACAAATCTTTAGCTGGTAAAGGGAATTTGGACAGAACTATCACCACAGGATATATTCAGGCAAAACACTACACAGGATTGTTTCCACAGGAAATACAACTGAACATTTTAAATGAAATATATTGTCAAACAAAATGGGTGTGTCAACTACAGAACAGTGTTAAAATTTCGAAGGCCATAATAAAGATTAAATGTCAGGAAAACATTGAGAGAAGGGATGAACTCTACCAAATCACACTTGATTTTTCTACTTGCAATAATTACCAAGTTGCAAGGGTGTCCCATATCATGCTGCCTGTGTGGCCTGTCGATTGAGATCCCCCATCTTTCAAAGACTGTCCGCACTCATTCAACACGATGGGCACTTACAGAAATTATCTGTTGCCAATTTGGGTTTTTCCAAGCCATATTTTTCTATTAATTTTTGTTCATATTTTCCAAGAGACTAATAAAACATCAAAATTTTATGTGCAATTTTGTATTTCTGCTTTTTCCCCTCTTTTGAAGCATTTTCACTACATGTCCTTCAAAACTGTGATTTTACTGGTTATATAGTACTGTATCCTTCAGCTGCTGAGTATTAGTTCCTATCTTAGCTATTATAAATTATTCTAATGATCATCCTTGCACATATATTTCTGGACATATCTTTGTTCATTTCCTTAGGATAAAATTCTAGAAATAAAAATTATTGGGTCCGAGTAGGTATGAATCTATTAAATTATATAAATAATACATGATTATCTTTTAAAATGTTTAAAGATTAAAAAGAAAAAAATTAAACTCACCTAAAGTCCCACCACCCAGAGGTAATTAGTTAATATTTTTGCGTGTTCTTTGATTTTTTTCATGTATATGTGTATGTGTAAAATGTATTACACTATATATACATTGCCCTATAATCTGTTTTCACTTAATGTATCAAGAATCTCAAAAAATAAGAACAATTTCTGAGAAGACTTCTAACATTCATTACTATTGCTTTCCAGAAAGGCTGTAGCAAGTTACATACCTGTTTCATTTAAAGCTTAAACAATGGGTTCTATTAATATCATTTGATCCTTTCCACTTTGCTAGCAAAAAGTTATTTTATTTTCTTATCCTCAAAATAATTCCCTTCTTCCAACATGGTCAAGATGAGGCAGGGAAGTCATGTTTTTCTGTTCTAAACATACAGCAGCGACACAGACAAACACAGACAATATAAGAAAGGCATGAATGGCTCAGAACTCAGAGCAGCAGCACCCTGAACTCAAAGGACGCAAATCTAGGTGCGAGAATGGCAGAGATGGAGGGCACGTGGGTGGGGGTTCTGCCAGAGAGGGTCCCCAAACTTGAAGCTTGGGTTCTGCTAGAACCAGGAGTTCCCTAGCCTCAAGAAGAGGCTGGTGAAAAAATGCTGTCCACTGGGCGGCCAGCTGCAGTGCATGGCAAGTTTGATGCCTGAGACCAGCCCTGAGCCGAGCTACCTACTGGCTCGGAGACGGCCCGGAACTGCTGTCAGAGGATCTGACTCTGGCCTTCCAGCAACTGCAAACTCTCAGCACAGAGGAAGAGGGGTATAAATGTCCCAAATTCAACAACCAAAAATATCTTCCCCCTCATTATAAAAATCACTAAAGGAAATGCATCAGCACAAAGTGAACCCAGAGGGAATGTGTGGGACACAGGACCCAGGGAGGGCCAGGAGTCTGGCGTACAACAGTAACAATACCGTAAGCCACAATGTCAAGGGCAAGTGATCACGTGCAGTTAAAACATGCATAATTTCTTGTGCTAAGGAGGACAAATACTGAGTAACTCTATGCTTTGAATTTTATAGTTATGGATGCTATTAAAATTTTAGGAGTCACACAAATAGCAGGAGGAAAAAGGAGAAAGAGGGGCCGTGCAAAACTTGACCAACCGGGCCAGGCGTGGTGGCTCACGCCTGTAATCCTAGCACTCTGGGAGGCCGAGGCGGGGGGGATCGCTCAAGGTCAGGAGTTCGAGACCAGCCTGAGCAAGAGCGAGACCCCGTCTCTACTAAAAATAGAAAGAAATTAGCTGGACAACTAAAAAATATATATAGAAAAAATTAGCCAGACATGGTGGTGCATGCCGATAGTCCCAGCTGCTCGGGAGGCTGAGGCAGGAGGATCGCTTAAGCCCAGGAGTGTGAGGTCGCTGTGAGCTAGGCTGATGCCACGGCACATTAGCCAGGGCAACAGAGCCAGACTGTGTCTCAAAACAAACAAAAACAAAAAAACAAAAAAAACTTGACCAACCCAACA
>RJWJ010026161.1:0-23239 GCA_004363605.1 Indri indri
AAAAAAAAAAAAAAAAAAAAAGAGACTATTGCACACATACCTGTATATCTTTTCTCCTGAAATGGATTTTATAGAAAGAATTAGAGGACGCTTGCTTTTTAAATGACATTTATTTTTTCAAAAAATTCAAGTACATAACACATTTTCAAAGGAAATTTTGAAAATATTGAACAATGTAAAGAAAAGAAATATAACTTATAATCCCATCATCAGGGGATAATTATTAATATTAACAGTTAAATATTTTTCCAGTCTTTTGTCTATGTATCTGAAAGTTTGCACATGTCTATGTATAATTATATGGTTACTGAAAAATTTAGGCTCAGCCTGCACACATATATTTATATTCAGCTTTTTTACCTCAAATTGCACCATTAGCATATTACTGTTCAAATACAGAATTTTTTGTGGCTGTGTTAAAATTTAATTTTACTGATAGAGATATAATAGTGCATTCAGCTGTAGCCCTGTTGTTAGACAATGTTTCCAGTGCTGTGCTGGAGTCATTCAGCTGACATCTATTCATAGTCAACACAATACTTGGTAAGAGTTTAGACAGTCTGAATATGTCTGACAAATTGGTGGCGCTGATCTACCAAAAGTCTGTTTACAAGAGGGCTGAGGATTCTTTGGGACAACTTAAAAAAAAGAGGGTGCTAGACATGATGAGCATATGGGCTTGAAGAGTGAGACACCCTGGACTGTGAGGTGGGGGCCACACTGAGAATAGCATGGTGTTTGCAGCTTGGGTTTATCTCTTGGCCCAGGTCCTACAGACCTCATGTTTACGTTCTTTGTAAAATGGAGTGTTATGAGTGAGAGTTTTAAAAGAAGATTGAATGGGGCCTGAGCATCTCTGTCTTAGGATCCTTCCAACACATCTGGAAAGGGGAGACTTTGGTTGGGTCATTTTGGTTGCAATGAACAGACAAGCACTGATTTAGGGGTGGGGTTTACTGAAATGATCCACACAGTGATAAGGAAGAAAGACTATTCAGGAACCCAAGACCAGACGCCAGGCCTCATGTACATTTTCACTGTTCACTGTGGACACAGGCAGTTTTAGGAACCCCCCAGAGCAGAAGTTCATGTGTCTTTCTTCTAAGGTGACACCATTATTAACATGAACCAGATACTCTCTGTATGTTGATTTCCTTCCTCATCTTTAGTCATTTTTCTGATAGCAATGCTGGGGTTGCTTCAGTCTTGGCTTCCTGGCTCAAATTCTCAAGCCAGAATAGCTGCTAATCTTGTTTGGACAGTGTTTCATTCCAAGCTAAGTCAGAGGCTACTGGCAAGGAAAAAGGCTACCTGTGGTCCTGGGGCCTGTCCCAATTTAGTCATCTGGTTCCAGGGATTGGGAATCATGTGGTATGCAAAATGGCTTGTTTTCAACATGCTCCCTGAGCAAAGGCTGTGGACAGGGCAGCTTGCATTAAAGGGGGCTGTTGGCACAGCAGGCACTAGGGAGAGAGGCATTCTCCTCCACTTCTCCTGAGTCTACTGTCTGGCTTTGGCACAGAGCAAGTATTGACAAAACGTAGTTGGCAGTGTCCATGGATGAGAGCAATGGGGAAGTGGCAGAAGTGTTGAGGCCCAGTGGACCTGTGATGGAGACAGTACTCAGCAGAGCAACCAGAGAGAGCAGAGGGCCTGGCACAAGTGTTCAACATTGAGTGCCTACTGGGTCCACTGTGTGCTAGCCCTATGGATGATGGAAAGATATAAGACATGGCTGCTGTCCTCAAGGAAGTCATGCTATGTATGGTGGAAGGTTTGTAAAGGTTCTACATTTTAATTTTATTTTTATAAATATAAGCACTGATAACTCGCCATGACACCTATACACCAGTTATCAACTAGTCAATGGTAATTTTCTCTAGTCCATTGAGTATGTCTCCAGCTGCTCATTTATATTAAGTCCACGACACTCTTCTAGTCCACCACACTCATCACCAGGAGTGAGAAAGTAAGACCAGAAGTTTAGATTATAAAGTTTATAGAAAACTCTTTTTGACTTATCTATATTGCTACTTTCCATACTGAACATTGATTAAAATGTTATTCCATAATGTTTACATACACTCAATGTTGGGAAATGTGGTAAGAGCATATGCCTTTAAAGTTTTGAAAAATAGAAATTTTTTTAATAGTAAAAATATGAGTTTTAAAAAATAGTTATGATAAAATATATTCAATAAAGAAAACTTGGGAAATACACAAAAATAGGAAGAAGGGTCACCCATGACCCAAATCAACCATGGTTGATATTTTGATGTATTTCCTTCTAAATGTAATTTTTATTCTAAATTTTGAGTATTTGGTGTTCATTTTAAATAGTTTTACTCATACTGTAAACATAAATTTGTAGCCTGCTTTTTATGTAGCATTACTCATAATCTTTAAAACATCATTTGTAATGACTGTATAATTTTATAACTAATGTGCCACTCTTTATTTATTTTATTTTATTTTTTATATCAGAAAGCATTTACAGTATATACCACTCTTTATTTAATTCTTCCTCTAAAGCTAGCCTTTTGGGGTATTTCTAATTTTCCAAAATATTAAATAATATTACAATACACATATTTTCAGAAAGTTTTATCTTATATTCTTATTTATTCCTTTAGTATAGATTCTTGAAAGTGGATTTGTTTGATTAAGGACATAAGCATTTCTGAAATTCCTGATACATATTGCTTAGGGAAAACATTCTAAATAGGAGGGTAGCATAATTTGAACTTCCAGTGAGGACTGCAAATTTCACAAATGGGCACAATAAACCAAATGAAGAAAACACCATCATTTGAAAATTGCCCTCGACTCTATACAGTTGATATAAGACTTAGATAGATTGCCGTATCTTGATAATGGAAAATGTCTTTGTCCTATTCAAATGATTCCAGGCTATAAAAAAAAAGGAAAAACAAAGTGAATAAAGTTATAAAGTTGGCTTGATTAATGATTTATAATCCAAGTAGCAACTTAAACTTAAATTTCATGTTCAAAACATGTTAGAATAGGAAAATGTCTATTTTTTGAAACTGCTATGAAAGGTATTATACATTGTATGTTGTTAAACAAAATACAAGATATCTCATTCATGATTTTTCTTCACTCTGGACTTGATAAATAGATATAGCAGTTTCAACCACAACTAAATTATCATTAGTATTTTAGCAGATAAAGTAGTTCAGTAGGATAAAGACATATTTCCCCTCTTCTTCAAAACCACTCACTAATGCTCTCAATATAAAGAATATTTATTGGTTGAATGTAGCAGCATTCAAAAAAGAAATTATTTCAAAGGGATAAGGTTCTCAGCCTTTGATTAGCTTATGATCAGGGAAATTCTTGATAAATGACAAAACTTCCTTGTGCTTTGGATTATCTCTACACAACACTGAAATGTTGGTCATTCAAAACAATTATGCAGTTTCACCATACAACACAGGATGTATTTTACCATTATTGAGCTAATTCAGTCCATACAGACAAGCTGACAGACACATTGGGATATCAGCGAAAAAATGAGATACTAGAGCTTGAGTAGAGATGAGGCCAGTAGAAATGGGGGTGGGGAATGATGGCACTCTAGAGACATCTCAACAAGACTCACTGGGTCTTGGGAAGTGGGAGTAAAATGGAGGAGGTACAGGCACCAGTGAGGATCTGTTACCTGGATGATGACTGAATAGCTTCCACACAGTATCTTGGATAACAGAATGACGACTCTCATGAGGCAGATGATTACTTGAAGCCCGCTGAGGGATATGAGAATGGAAAACAAAATGATGTTCCACTCGACTACATGTGCTGGTTCCAGGCACTGATTCCACATACTGGAATCTGTAAGGAAACTGAGAGAGGACAGAAATAGTCAACGAGACCCATGGCCAAGTCTGCATACTTGGTCCAAGGAAGACGTCTACAGGTATTTGTATGTTTGGGAAATTAATATATATGATTAAAATATATAATAATATGAAATATGAATTAATATATTTAAAAATCATTCAGATACTTATATTGAACACATTGTATACATAGCACTGAGCTAAACACTTGTTTATTATAAATGTGGTTCCCGCTTAACAGACAATTCCAATTCAATTAGGAGGTAAGACACACCAAAGGGTTCAATAGCAATGAAAGACAGCACAGATCAACACCAAGAGAGACAGAGAGAACCCATTTTCTAGGAGTCCAGAAGTTGGCCCGGGCTGTCAAGGACAGGGTTGAGCTTGCATAGGACATAAAACCACGCATGATAAAAATAACAAAGACAAATTCTGCTAGAATTCCTCAGCCCTGTCTCAAAGCCCTTTGGAACAGTGGCTCTCAAACATGAGTCTGCATCAGGATTATCTGGAGGGCTTGTTAAAATACAGATGGCTGGGCTGCACCCCACAGTTTCTGATTCAGTTCCCAGGTGCTGCTGCTGTTGTTCTGGTCCACATTGTGAGAAACTCTGCTTTAGAACATTGCTGTCCCATAGTTGTTAAAAAGATTTAGCTTATGGAGTGGAAACACACAGATCAAAATTTTCAGTCAATCTAGTTTAGCACAGGAATGTGACAGTTAAACCACTCTCAAGACAGCCTTAAAACCATGCCGAATCAACCTGACTTCTGCTCACTTCTAGGTCTGCCATGGCCATGAGCACTTCTCTTAAGGCTGAGGCTTTCTCTGTTCAGCTAAATTAAAATGGAGAACTGGTCCTCTCGAAAAAAAAAAAAAAGACAAAAACAGTCAAACACATTTATAGAGCAGGGATGTTTATAAACAATCTTGAGTCAATAACAAGATGTTTTTTCTCAGAAAAGCAGTAGACAATCCAAGTACTGGTCAGGCGGCTGTGGGTGTTTGTGCCTGGGGTGGAAAGGGTTGAATTCTGTACTTTGGTGACCACCTCCACGGCCAGCACCTCTCCTCTTTGCTTTTCTTTCTCCTCCCTCCATTTCATTCCTACTCCCTTCCTTTTAACTTTCTTTTTCCTCCCTTTCTTTGTTTCTTACTCTCTAATGCCCTGGGAAACAAAGGCACTCTGAGAATTTCTCGATATTGCTGATGGCCCTGATCTCGAATGGCAAAGAGCCCTGAATATGAAGTCAGAACTAGACCTGCAGGATCCAGGCAAGGGACTTTACCCCTATGGCCTCCAGAGTCTTATCTGGATAATGGGGTTAAAATACCTAGCCCAGGGTTATTGTGAATATTTGGTAAGAGTGTGTATAAAAATGGTTTGGAATCTGTAAGCATAATACAGATGTGGTTTTCTGTCACAATTTCCCTACACCCATCTCATACCCGCTCAATATCCCTAACTTAGTCACAGCCACTAGGGAAGTGAGTCTCTCCAGATTCCTACTCTAGACTGTTCCCAGTACCTGCTCTGCACAGATCATCCAACACTTTAAAACAAGATGTCTTGCAGGGCTTCTGTTTTTCTCCCAGACTATGGTATTGTTTATTCTTCTTGTGAACTGTGGAGAGTCATAGGTGCACTAGCAGGGACAGGAAAGAATAGAGAAGCTGGCCTGACACCCACACCCCCTCCTCAACCTCCACCCACAGTTCTATCACAGCATTTACTGCACTTGTTGTAGTAATAATTCTGTCTGTATCTATACATCTGTATCATCTATATCTTCACCTGTTTCTATTTCCTTAGCAGACTGTGTACTCTGAGAGCACCGACTGTGTTTTATTCATCTCTGAATGGCCAGGTCTAACATCTAAGGTCGTGCCCGACATATTGTAAAGATCAACAAGTATTGGTTGAATGAAAACTGATTCAGGATCCCCACCAGTCACCATGCCAGTGGCTAAACCTGCTGGCCACCAGCTGGCAGGTGGAGAATATCACATGTCCTAAAGAGGTACACGGGGTAATAATGTTAATAACAAAGCCTGGCATGTCGTGAGAATTTATTGTATCTCATTTGTTCATTACTTCCATGTAATTCTAAATTCTGTGAGGTAGAAATGATTATTATTCCCGACTTGCAGAGGCTTAGAGATATCCAGATATTTGTCTATGGTCATACAGCTTATAAGTAGGAGAGGGGGACTCGAATCCTGATCTAGAAGCATCAAAGACCTGTGCTCCAAGGGCAATGTTTGTTCACCCTAAGGCTTCCATCTCAGCAGAATGTTCTGCCAGGTCTGTGTGTGTTTCTAGAAGGAAGGGGAATCTGTGCAATTTATCTCTGATTCTATAGCAACTAGCCCAAGGCATGAACATAGTCAGTGCTCAATATTTGCTGAATAAATGTGCAAATAAATAACTGATATCCACAACTTCAATATTAATACTGTTCCGCCCTCCATTTGCCAAGCCTTGGAAAATTCTCTAGGAGAACAGAGACTTGGCTTCCCTGTGTGGCCTCCAAACAATGCTTCACCTTGAATCAGTTTTATATAGATGAAAACAGGTGAAGACAAACATCAAGGGCAGCTTAAAGGAATAATGGAGAGGCATGTGGGCAGCCTGAGATTCACGCCCTGAGACGGGAGGCTTCTTTGGTTTTGGAGTAGGGAAAAGTTCAGGGGATGATGACTTAAGAAAGGGGTCTTTTGCACCCTGTGGGAATTTCTACACTAGGGTCCTCTTTCCTGAGCCCTTTCAGTCCCATGGGAGTGTCTCCTCCAATTGCTCAGGAAGGCCTAAGGTTATTGTCTAGGTTTTCCTGACCTAAGGGAGAGCACTGCTTACTAAAAGAGGTCTGTAGCATGTGGCACCTTGTGGAACCTTCAGAATGAAGGCAGCTATAGGCACAGAAGCAGCTCCACTATGCAAGCCTACATGCACACATAGGACCTCAGATAGACACAGTCCTTGAACAATAGAGCCAGTCATGGACACTTGAGAAGAAAATGTAACTCCCCCAGAAAATGGTAGAGACACTCCCTCATTTTATTTCATTAGAACTCTGAGCACAGAATAAAGACAAGGAGAGATGCAATGGGCCTCTCCTGTATCTCTTTCTGGGCCCTGCTACCTCCTGCACTGCCTCTGCAGGTACTGGTAACCCAATAAGCCCAGCACAAGGCCAGTGTGAGGCATTCTGAGATCCAGGATTGGGTTGCTCAACATCTGACTAAACTGCCAGCCTTCTGAGCAAGGCTACCCTCTTTAGATCCTTCCTTAGTATAAGCTAGATAAGCTCCTGGCTCCTTCTACTAACTCCTGCACCTCATCATATTCCTGGATCTCAGACAGCACCTCCCCACTCACTGTGCCTGGTTCTATCTCTGTGTCATCCCTGCTGCTATAGCCCCAAGTGGCATTATCCAAGGGCACCGTGATTCTCTCCCAGCCAATCCCATTCACACCTGTAACAGACCACACATCCAAACTGGACATAAAACAAGACTGAGTTGCTAGAATTACTCAGGCCACAAGCTCCAGCAGTTGCCAGACTATGATAACCATAAAGCTCTAATATGGAGTATGGGAGAAACACATCTTTCATTTGGATATCTCCATGACATCCAATAAGATATTGGATGCACATGGCACTGAGAGACTGGAGGAAAAAAACACCTAAACAAAAATCTGTGCAAGAACAAATTGGTCTGTATATTAGTAAACTAATAGGGAAATTCCGCACTAATGTAGCCATGTAAAACCCCAATGTGGTCCTGGAGAATGGGCATGAGCATGGGCCCAGGAGTTTCTGATTTTCTGACCTCCTTGGTTTGGGGGGCTATTCCTTACCGTCCTGCCGTGCCTTCAAAGGCATACTCCCAGCCATCGAGGGTGTGGCAGTATGGGCCCTGGACAAGACCCAGAGCAGATATGACCAGGCAGTATCCAGAAAAAGCAATTCCAAGGGCAGAAAAGATGATCGACAGCAGTGTCTAAATTAAACATATAAGAAGGTTAGTGCCATAGAATGAGACAAGGGGATATTGTGGATAAATTATCCAATAGGTACATTCCCCTATTCATCCAAGCCTACTGCAGTCTAGGTAATATCAAATGCTCACATAAAAATGGAAAAACTTGATCCAAACCTATTTGATCTTAAAAAATAAGTTTTTAAATGACTTTTTGTTTGGTATCACATAGAAGGAAGAAGGTAATTTACTAAGTTTCTTCATTTTTTTCTGGAATTTTGATATCTAAATAAAGGTCACCTCTTACAGAAATCCAGTGAAGGGATGTGATCAATCAATCCATAGTATTTACTGAAGACCTGTTATTTTCTAGGTAGGGTAGGTTCTCTAAAAATTACAAACCATGACCCCTGCTTTTCTCTTGTGAATATATTTTAATGTCTTCATATACAAGAATACAAGGAGAAATAGCAGATGCTAGCTGGGATATTTATATTCATATTTAAGTGAGGATGGGATTGATGAGGAGGAGGGTGTTCTCATTTGAGTAGAGAGAATGAGCGATATTCACAGGCAGATCAGTGGAAGCAGAGTTATGAGACAGTAGGCAGATTGGTCTGATCTAAGAGGGGTTCATTTAGGGGAGTGAGGAGAGAAGCTTCTGAAGACAGATTGCCAAGGTGCTGATGCTGGGGAAACAGGGATGACAGGACACAATCCAGCTTTTGAGTGGCTTACAAGGTGAGTACAGCTTGATGGATCTGGGCCAGAGATGGCCTCGAGTGCCATATCAAGGCCATCCTTCAGGGCAAGGGGCTTTTCTCCCCACAGCCTTTTACTCAAAAATTTTCAAATCTACAAAAAAGTTGAAAGTATAGTACAGTGAACCCCTATTTTATACTCTTTACCTAGAATCACCTATTGTGAATATTTTACCATATTCGTTTGTACTCCGTGTGTGTATGTGTGTGTGTATATTCATGCAAATGTACATATATACATATACGTGTATATACACATATATTTATTTACTTGCACATTTTTCTTTCTGAACCATTTGAAAATAGACTGCAGACATTATGATATTTCACCCCTAAATATATCAGCATACGTTTCCTAAGAATAAAAATATTCTATTATTTTGTAACTATTTCTACCTTTTTTGTACAGGTCTAACAAGGCTTTATATGCAAGGTTATGTCTCTTTAGTTTCCTTTAATTTATACTAGTCTCTCTGTCTTTTTGTTTTTCATGATATTAATTTCTTTTTTGAAGAATCCCAGCCAGTTGTCTTGTAGAATATACCTCGTTCAGGGCTTTTCTGATTATTTTCTCATAATTAGATTCAAATCTTTTAGCAATAATATCTGATTAGTGTGGTGTACATTGTGGGCCTCCCATGCAATGTGTGTTTCTAAGTTTGGTCTTTTGGTTAAGGGTGTCCTCAGATTTTACCCCTGTAAAGGTACATACCCCACTTTGCAATTAGTAAATAATTGGCAAGGTAATACTTTGAGACATTGTCACATTCCTTTTCCTAACAAGATTTCAACTGACGGGTTTAGCATCCACTGATGATCCTCATTTTCATTGATTACCAATGATCACACTAGGGGTTGTAATGTGCTGCTTTTGTAATTCTATCATTTCTCTGTATTTATAAGTTATCATTTTTCTGCTCAGAAGAACTTCCATTTCTCATTTCTCTCTCCTTTGCCTCTCTCTTTCCGTATTATCACAGACCCATGGATTTTCTAATTCAAGATGCTTTAATCTATAACTGCTATGATTCTTTTAGATGTCCAGATGGTCCAAATTTGGTCACTGGGAACATCCCTTTAAGTCAACTTCTGTGTCCATTTACATACCCCTATCACTCGGAACAGTTCCTTGTTTTCTGGCACAAAATGTTCGAGGTTCACTTTGAACTTACCCTGCCCTAGACCTGAAATAAGCTGCTCTTCCAACAAATCATGTAATTGGCTTTTGGGCAGGGAAGTGGTGTGACCACAATGTGCTTTTGCAAGACTCCCTGGCAGTGGTCACACCAGCTGGAAGTAAGAGACCCTGAGATAAGGATTGCATGTGGAGACACCTGCGAGTGAGGTGACAAAGACACACAGCTGGAGGAAAACACATTGAGGAGGAAATGAGTAGCTGGAGACAGACTGAAAAAAAATCCGGAGTTGGCCCTTGGATGAAAAGGAGACAAAAATAGGGATGCCAAGAAGGGTAGTTTGGTTTTGGGGAAAAATTAATTTAGTTTTAGAAATAGTGATTTTAAGGTGAGAGTAGGCAGCCAAACTGCAATGTGCAGTAATCGGTGGATAACAAGTCCAAAAGCTGAGAAAGAAAAGGTGAGAGCAACGAACTTGCAATTTTAGGAATAAGAATCGTCTTGAATTACATTTCTTTGTTTAAAATTATTTCACTGATTCTAGCATTAATACATCCTCTTTATGGAAAATTGGTAAAAAAATATTTTAAAAATACAAAGAGGAAAAGAATAATTCTGCTTTTTTCTTATTTGATATTATTTCACTGGCCTCTTCACATATGTTTAAATGCTCTTTGAAATTATATTTCTCATATTGATTTGAATAAAGTTTTGCTCATGGGATGAGATAAACAGAGCTACTTTTTTTTTCTTTTTACTGTTAGTTATACTTTATAAAAAAAATTTGCCTGTTCACCAATACTGACTTTGAAAATAGAAGAAAAATATTTTAAGAAGATACGGATCCTTGTTTACCAAGTGTACCCTTAAGAAGTTCACCGAGAAGATCTACAAAATTTCTTCATTTGGAAGAAATTGGCAACAATAGCATATGTATATATACAACACAAACACATAAATTATCATCTAATGAGTGGTCACCATTGCACAATCAAGGTAAGCCTCCAAACAAAGTGGGAATAAGAATCTCTCTGAGGCATAGTTTCATTGTCTGTAAACTATAGATGATGTAGATAACAATAGCACCTACGTAGCAGGGCTGATCAAAAATTAAAGTATAATAAAGATATTAGCTATTATTTCAAGTGCCCTTATTTGGCCATTATTTGCTTTCCAGGGATAATTGCCCAAGAATTTTGGCAGAAGTCCAGACCCATGGAGGAATGGATAGTGTCTTAGTCAGTTCCTACTGCTATAACAAAATACCTTAGACTGGGTAATTTATAAACAAAAGAATTTTATTACTCACAATTTGGGAGGCTGGAAAGTCTAAGATCAAGCCATCGGCAGATTTAGTGTCTGGTAAGGGCCTGTTCTTCATAGATGATGCTCTTTCTATGTGTCCTCACATGATGGAGAGGGGTAAGTGCCCCCTTTTATAAGGGCACTAATCTCATTCATGAGGAAAGAGCCCTCATGACTTAATCAATTCCCAAAATGTTCTACCTGTTAATACCACCACAGTGCAGATTCGGTTTCAATATGCATTTTGGAAGGAGACATTCGGATCATAACAGATAGCAACCAAGCAAGGAATTAATTTTCATTCCAGAGCTTCAGAAGTTACAAACTGGTGCAGACTCAAATTTGGCCTGCAAGATGTGCTTCACTTGGTTTAAAAGAGGATTAATTGCCACTATTTTATAACTGAGAAGTTTTACATAAAAATCCATATTTCTACTCTCTACTGAAAACTGAGAATTATTGTCCAATTTCATCATGGTGAAAATTGGCTGCACTTGAGTAGCAGCTCCCTCTTCTCAAGTGAAAATTGTACTCTAATGCCTACCAGGTGCACTTCTTTCATTTACATCACAATTTGGCTCCTGGGGGCATATGAATTAGCACCTCTATTCTAGAGCCTACCTTGAAAAGCCCAAACAGGGAATGCTTTCTCCCTTCCTCCTGCTCTTCCTCACAAGATGTCAGTTATCTCTTTTAATGCTGATTGTAAGACCCTGCTCAGACTATTTCTAGAATCTATTTGTGCCAGGATGCTAATAGTGAGTTAAGACAAATAGAACATGTTGGTTTTTATTATATACTTAATAGCACTTATATTTGTTTTCTAGAAATTCCCTGAGTATCATAGCTTAAATGTTTACCTGAATTCATCGCTTCACCCAGGCAATTTAGAAAGCTCTTCCTTAAGTATAATATAAGTAGCTGTTTGGGGATGTCCAAGTTAATTGGTTAAGAACACACACACACACACACACACACACACACACACACACATACACATACATGAAAAACATATTTCTAATTTTCAATTCTCCACCAGGGAGGCAGTGCTAAATTCAGCAACTATAATTTTTCAAGGGCATCAAAGAAAGTTGGCCATACCATCTTGGCTACACATTAAAATCTCCTGGGGAGATTTAAAATCATATCCATGCCCAGGTTGCATCTCAGACCAACTAAGTCAGGGATTCTGGGTTTGGGATTCAGGCATTAGTATTTTTCCAAGCTCCCAGGTGATTACAATGTGCATCACTTGGAACCACACGTGGAACCACTGCTGCAAAGAATACCTGCAGACTTCGTGGTAAAGCTGGTCCTAGTTAATAGTCACTTGTTCTCTTTGAGCCACAGCTCCCTCATCTATAAAGCAGGAGTAAGGATGACTTAATTCACAGGGTAATGTGAAAGAAATACAAATTGCTATGTAAATAAGTAATGAGGAGGAGGAAGGGGGAGAAGGATAATGGTAGAAATGCAAGAGCGCAGGCTTAGAAAATGCAATTGTATTAATCTCCCTTGTTCTGTTTTAATTATTTTTAAAGTTCCAATTAAAAAAATGTACATCATGTACACCCAACAGCATGGATTCATCTAAAAATTATTGTGCTGGGTGAAAGAAGCCAGATAAAGACAAATACTGTATGATTCCATTTATATAAGATACAAACTAACCTAGTATGACAAAAAGCAGGTCAAAGGTTAATCTTTTGTGGGCGATGGAAATGTTCTGTGTCCTGATTGTGATAGTGGTTTCATGGGTGCATTCAACTGTGAAAACTCATGGAATTGTACACTTTTAACAGATGCTATTTTCTGTACGTAAATTAGTCATCAGTAACGGAGATAAGGGAAAAAATAGACAAATAGAAACCTAGCTCGGAAAAAGTAGTATTATTTCCTAATTGGGTGTGTCTTTAAATCCTGAATCTCTGGAAGTGCATCAGCAGAACAAAGGCAGAGGAAAGACCACAAGCAAAATGGCAGATGATCTCTAAAGTAAACTCTCGCTCTCTGAACTGGCAGGACATCAAGAGGGTACAAGAGTGTCAATATTTTTGTGTTTCTAAGAGGAAAGAAAGCTGGACCCCACTCAACCACCCTCAAAAACTTATGGCCCTTACCATGTATTTTTTGCTGCAGTTTTCACTCTGGCAACATTTGTAGTTGTTATCACTCTCCAGTACTAGAAGAACTGCTGCTACTATAAGCATCTACAGGAGGGAAGAGATAAAATATTAGACATGGAACGCTGGTTTACACTCATGCTCATAGTCACAGGATGGTGTCTCCAAGCATAGACTCTGGGGTCAGGCAGATCTGGGTTTGAATCTCAGCCCCGTCACTCTCTAGCTGTGTGAACTTGAGATTCCTTGTGTACAAAATGGTGTTGAGAGCTCACCTCTTTGGGTTGTCATGAGGTAAAATATGTAAAATTTTGAGCATAGTGCTTGATTCATAGTAAGTGATTGGTAAGTGTTAGCTCTTATTATCATGGTTAGCAATCACTGAAAGCTAATGATTAAGAAGTAAATGGTATGGAGATGGGAATACCACCCTGGGCCGAAAAACCTGCATTCCTCACTGACTCAGCTGTGGAGAACAAAGGAAAATCATTTGCCAGTATTTGAAGTTTGCCAGCCTTTCTCCATTCATTGCCCTCTGGAATGGAAGTGAGAGGCATGGTTAACCTGAAACTGTATGTCTTCAAAGTAAGTTCAATTTCCCTATGTATTCAAACTATCTCAGGTTCAAATTTTTTCGCTGTATTTTGTCTGTATCAAGCCAATAAACCGGGAGAATTCAGTGCATTGTACTTCCTGTGGTATCTTTAGCAAAGGGCTACAGCTCTGGAAACAGTATGTATTTCTTTACTATTATAATTTCTGGTGAGAGCAGGTGTGGAAATTCTCCGCCTGCTCTTTACTCTCACTGTTCAGTACTGAATACTGAAGCTGAGTTCACTGTTATGTTACTGTTGTAGCCAATATTTCCAGTTTCCAAATTTCTTCAGCTTTCATTCATTTTTCTGTCCATTTATCTATCTATATTCCTCTCCTTTTTCCTAAAAGGATTTGATGCAGTTATGATAATATATTTCAATAATTCCTAAAAACTGAAACTGAAAAATAGAAACAGTTTCTTTTCCCAGTTTTAACTTTTACTAATCCATAAAATATAAGCAAAGGAGCCCTATATTCCCCTTCTTTCAACACCATTAGTTACTACAAATCTTACTAGATTGTGCTTTAATCTTATTTATGCCTGACACTCTTCCATTTATTACAGTTACATATTGAGGGAAACGATGATGACGTAAGGCTGAAGCGCAGTAACCAGCTCCATCACAATACTGGTAGAAAAAGTTAGACCCCAGAGTCCTGTCTTTCGGGCAGGAAAGAGAAACTGCCTTATTTTTTTGTTTTAAAATATAACTGCAATACAGAGGACTCAAGAATAATCAGGGCAAATTATACCTAATGCCACCACCGTCCTGTATTTTTACAAGTTTATTTCCAGTGGTTTCCCACATGCATGTTTTACATAGCTGCAATAGTAATTCATCCACGATTTTGTCGTGTCTTTGTTCACTTAACATGAAATAATATACATTTTCCATGTTGTTACATCTTCATAATTACAATTTTCATTACTGTATGAAATGAATGTACCAAAATTTATTTAGCCACTTCTCTGTTAGGATGCTTCTTCTAGTTATTTATTATTATAAATAATGCTGCCACAAATATCTATGCACACAGCTCTTTCCTCATTTTGGATTATTTCCTCAGAATAAATGATCAGATTTAGAATTACTGAGTCAAAGGACACAAGCATTTTCATAGACCTTGATGTGTCACACAAACCTCTTCTCCAAAGGATTTGCATTTATTTGTTGTGCCACCATTAGTTATGTACATATTACTTAGCATTGGATATTAATATTTTAAAGTTCACTAATTTAATATGCAAAATCAATAACTAAATGAAAACTGCTTTCTAACATAGCTATTCAAATATTATAATGATTAAACACCCACAAAGATGTAGAAACAGATCATAATGAATTTTCTTCTACATTATTGGTGGTCCAGTAAGCTTACAGTACACAATGTGTTGTTTTTAGAAATGATATGATAGGAAAAGTGTCTTTTCCTCTACGTTGCCAACATGATTTACTATCAGTTTGTTTATTTTTAAAGAGCACAAAGTTGCCAGGAAAATATTCATGGATTCTTACCACTAATAATTCGATTTAGTTTTCAAAAACCCCCTCCATTATTAGGGGCATAATGTAGGACTATTTTGTCCTTTATAATGATGATAAGAACCGTTCTTTAGCAAGTATTTACAATCACAACAGTCACTGGCTACCTACTACAGGTCAGTCTCTGTCCTGAGCACTTTATCTATGTGATTTTACCCTGAAAAGTAAATGTTATTATTTGCATTTTTCAAATGAGGACACTGAGGCTCAAAGATATTGAGTAACTTTCTGAAGGTCTCATGGCACAAATGACAGAGCTTGGATTCGAATGCAGGGTTATCTGAATCTCTAAGTCCCTGCTTTTTCCATGCCATCCTAATGCCCCTGTGAGCTAGAGAAATCATGAATACAGACTGAAAATCTGCTCTGGAAAAGAGTAATACCACTGGAGATCAAATATCTTACATTGTTACACTGGGTTCATGAGGACATAATATTTGTACAGGCCAGTGTCCCACAGACTTTCATTAGGACTAATTTCCTGCATTGCTGAAGCTGCATTTCTGAGCAGCATATCAAAACCAAAGCTATGCCCCAAATCTGAACAGACTACCTGCCCCTCCTCCCCCACTCGTCTTCCAAATCCCAAGCCAAGATTAGTAGAATGATTTTTCCATTATTCATTATGTTTACTAGGTTACAAAGCAAGTCTTAATAACAACTCCCCCTTCTGTGATCCCAAGTCTCCAAAATCACACTTACCATGACACCTGAGAAACAGATCCCTTCAAAATACCACACGTAGTTGGTGAGTTTATTGCTGGTAGCATAGGAAGTTTGCCCATTTGGGAAATACAGTAATATATTCACAGTTATACTCCAAAGTGCAAGCGGAATCAGCAGACAACTTAGGCAGCCTCCACACTTCCGAGAACCCATTTTGCCCTGCTTAGAACCTGCAGGAGATTTCAAGAGTATAGAATTACATAAAGCCTATTTTTCTTCCTACCTGTCTTTTTTTTTTTTTTGTCTTTTTGAGATTACCTACCACTTTCTGGGTCAGAGCCCTTCACTTCATATTCATGAGGAGCCGGGGACTTAGAATATCACTGCAGCCGACAATCTCGTGTGAAATAGTGGTTTACTGTTTAGAGAACAATAGACAATGATCAACGGCTGAAGAGCTGAGCTGGTCTTCATCCTGTGCCAAAGGAATGCGGTGCTTTTTAAAATAAGTCATTTTCCTCTGGATTAAAGCACTGAAGTCTTAACGCCGAATCTGTTTTAAGAAGGAAGTTGGGGTGGGGGCTGGAATTGGCAAATTTTATACAACAGTGGACAGAGGGCTACAGAAAAAACTACCAAGGAGGCTTATATTAAAGCACGTTTGTTAAAATGTCCTGGCTTTATAGCTTCTTTATTTATCTGTGTTTCACTGTGTTCTTTACTGTGTACTCACTATTCACCAAAAGTTATTTCAACTGCAAGGGTTACCAAAACAAACAACCAACCAACCAACAAAAAAAAAAAAAACTAAGAAAGGGACTGGTGGGTGAGAAAAACAAGACAGAGCAACTGATGAGTTTATTATCACAAGATCAGTACAACTTTCCTTTCAGGAGTTCTCTTCTATTATCTTTATTGCACTGAAAAATAACAACAGCCATAAATGCATACCTTTCTTACTGTTAAGAAAACGGAGGTAAAGGAAAGCGGGTAAGTTAAGACTTTACAAGCAATACATTTGAAACAAGGATTGAGGCAGTCTCCCTTCCAAATTATTACCTTAAATTTAAAGAGCCACAGATCTCCTCTGATGATGACGACTTGAGAAAAGGGTCGTGAGGAGGAGTCTGGGCACTAATACGTTAGAGGCGACGTAAACAGCAGTGGCAAAGAGTTCAAGGGTTGCTCCACCTAGTTTCCACCGCTGTCTGCTGGCATCCCTGGGATCCTGCTTGACTTAACTTCCTTATGTCTCAACTCCCTCAGCTGTGAAATGGAGGTTTAAAAAACAGCATCTTCCCCAGAATGGTGATCTGAGGATTAAACCAGATTATATGTCCAAAATACAGCGTCGGGCGCATATAGGCAGTGGGCAATACAGGGGAGCCATCATTAATAACAAAAAGGGGCACTTATAGGACCATAATTGCCAAAATAGTACAGAGATCAGAATTCAAGTCTGCTTGTTTACTCTTCTCTGTACCCAGAGAGTTCTATATCATGAAGTGTTAAAATTTTTCCCCTGGAAGTATTTACATTTAATGTTATTGTCCTCCTGAAACTATTAATACTCTATAACATATGTACTTTTAACTAAAAGAATAAAATTACTTATTTTTATACGAATAATTTAAAAATTATACTTTTACTCCTAGAAAATTGAGATACTTGGAGCCACTTTGGGATTCAAACAACCCTAGAAACTGGCAGTCCAGGTTCCAAAGAGGTTTCTTGGCTCCCCCTTGTGGATGTGATTTTTTTCCTCTAGTGTTTTTGATCCAAGTGCATCAACAAAGTCTGAGCATTAGATTTTATTTCCGATGACATACAAGCAGCCTAAAATTGTATTTACTAGAGTTCTTGGGATGATTGGGAAGAAAATAACATTTTCGGTTGAATGTTCACTGAGTGCCTCCTATGTGCCAGGCACTGTTGTAAGAGCAGGGAATAGATCAGTGAACAAGATAGTCCAAATCCCTGCCCCTGTGAAACTTACATTCTGCTGTAAAGGATTCTAACACACACACAATATATACACTATATATTGTATATATATTGTATAGCATATCAGGTGGTGAGAAGTGTGGCTAAAATAAATCAGGAAAGGGTGACTAGGGGTCACCCTGGAGAATGTGGGTGGGCACTGTGCTAGAAGCTTTCACTTGCATTAAAAAAAAAAGCCAAAACACTCATTCTTACAATAACACTAAGGTGAAAGCATTATTAACCACATCTCACATGTGTCAAAAAATGGATCTAAGAAAAAATTTTAAAACCCCCCCAGGAACTAAGTTAAGCCCAAGGCTTTCATATTCTTTGTACTATTCCATCGTGTTCACTTGAGCCTGATACATTTCTATGTGTTAACCTAACTCCTCTTATTGCAAACAGGTTTCACATTCGGAGGTCTGGATTCCTTGCTGATGGCTGCCTACAGTGCTATTTTGAAGGCACGCTAGTTTCAGTGGGAGACAGATATAGACCAGATAGTTTAGCTAGATAGGTTAGGTACGTCTCCTGTGGGGATAGGGTCAGGGAAGGGCAACATGCATGGCTAGTAGTCCCTAGCCTTGGTCAAGCCTAAAACAGTGTCTCTGATGGTTTCATGTGCCTTGGGGAGGAAGTGAATGACCAATCGTCATTTGGAGACTGTTCAGTAAGAGTGCCAGAAGTGAATAAAGAGGATATGCCTGGCTGGAAAACTTGATAAACTTGTGAAAAGGAGAGTTGAGCAACTTCCTCATCTTCAGTTACCCCATTAGCGAAAATATCTAATGATCTCCAGATAACCCCAAAATTTACTTAATTTCATTGCTAAGAAAACTTTTTTAACCTGCCTCTGAAAAAAAAAGTGTGCTCGTAAATAACATCCTTGAAGCTATTTGCCTCCAGTAAACTCCCAATTTTCTTGCCAAGGAATTCTTACTAAATCAGGATTTTCTTGCCGGTTCTCCAGTAACTTCGAAGAGTCACTGGAATGCTGTGCTTATTGGCTGTTTCTGGCCTTGGCTTCCTGTTCTCAACAGCAGAGCTGAGGAAATCCGCAGGATGCCTGCTACCAGGGGACATGGTGACTCAGGAGGAAACACTCCACCTAAAATAGTCTTGGTATGCAGTCTCCAAGTCACTTTGGAATCAGAATTAATATATGAGCCTGGAATTAGTCACACAGGTGATGGGAAGTGAGGAAGAAGGAAGTATCTGAAAAAAGTTTATCAAAAAGAAAAGTTTGCCAGAAAGATAAAATTTTAACAGCAGAAAAGGCTAATATTCAGAAAGAAATGTTGTCCCGAGGGTTGAAAGTAGACTAATTGTGATATCCTCCATTGACCATGGGCATAAAGTACTGGTCTGAGTCCAATTTAGGGACCCACTGGGAGTGAATATTTACTCAAAAACACATTAGAAAAGCAGCAGTAGGACAGCTGTGTAAACAGAAGTGAACCGTCTGGATGCAGTCTTCCTGATTTTTGTGTTTGTAATTCTTTCTCTAGAATTATCTGACCCAAAATGTCTATAGTGCCAATAGACTCTAGTTTTATCTCTAACTAATGGTAAACATCTAGGTTTTCACTTACTGAGAGAGGGAAAGGAGTGTTCCTTTCCTATTTAAAACTCCCCAGGCAGTATTCTGTATTTGGAATGTCCTCTCAAACCATTGTCACACTCACCCTTTACTCCCTTCCGCCTGGCTCCCAGCCTTCCAGAGTTCTTTTATTTATTCAAAGTCTTTGCAGTGAGGGACCAAAGAAATATATTTAGTCATTTATTTGTGAAATGTGTATTGAGCATCTACATGACTGCTGGGGCAATAAGTACCCATTCCCTGCCCTCAAGATGCTCAGGGTTCAGTTGGGGAAATAAAAAAATTAAACAGCAGATTTGCAACATGTTGGCTCACCCATAGATTTAACCACAGGCTACTTAAAAGGCACAGGAACCTTGAATAGAGCTGGGGCTCAAGGGAAATTTCTCAGAAGCCTAGGGAACAGAACCAAGTCTTCAAGGTTAAGAAGCAGGAAGCTGAGCAAACTGAGACTCAATCCAAATTAGATGTTCACTGGCAGATACATGCAATGTATGAAGCTTGATTGGACTTCGGTTTGGAAAAAAATGTGGTGCCACACGTTTTGGGGATAATTGGAAAAATATGAATATAGGCAGTATTTAGACAATATTAGAAGGTCATTAATTTCAGCATAATAATGGTATTATTAAGGAGATTGCTCTAATTTTTAAGGATGCATACATTTTGCTCTGAAGCGGTTTAGCAAAAGAAGAAGGAGGACGAGGACGAGGAGGAGGTGAAAGAGGAGGAAAAGGAGAAGAAGGGTAGATAGATAAATGAAGCAAATGTGACAAAATATTAACAGATGTTTAATTTGAATCTGGATGTTCATTATATTAGTTTTTCAACTTTCCTGAATTTTTGGAAATTTTCGTAAAAAATAGTTGAATAAAAGGTACCCTGGTGGGCACTCAGTTGCATGAATGGCAACACTGTCAAAAATGTAAAGGCTACTTTCACCTTGGGGATGCAAAGTAGAAAATAAACGCTCTGTCCAAGCAGCTGCATTAGCTTGCACAGAGGCACTGAGTTGGGCAAGAGTGTGTCCCACTCTGCAACTTGGAGCCGGTCGAGCGCGCCTGTGTCCAGCTGCTTGTGTGGGATGCACAGGATGTGGTTGGGAGGGTGGATGAGGATGGAGCTCAGAGCTTGAAGGGTCTTGTCTATGTCATGCTGAGGAATTTGGACTTTATCCTGGGGAAGTCAGAGTCATTGAAGAATGGAGAGCATTTTAGAAGCTCATTCTTGTTCCAGTTTAAAAGATGGATTAGAGTTTGGAAGGTGTGGAACTAAGAGATCAGTCCAGAGATGACTGCAGTGATTCCATCAGAAATAAAGGACAAATGATGAGGATGTGGAGCAACAGAAATTCTCGTTCATTGCTGGTGGGAATGCGAAATGGTGTAGCCACTTCAGAAGACAGTTTGGCAGCTTCTTAAGAAGTTAAACATGCACATACCATACAATCCAGCAATTCCATTCATAGGTATTTATTCATGAAAAATGAAAATATGTCCACACAGAGACCTATACAGGAATGTTTAGAGCAACTCTATTCATGATCACCAAAAACTGGAAGCATTGACTGGTAAACAAATAAATACATTATACATTCATAAATGGATTACTAATCAATGAAAGGGAATGAACTACTGATACTACAACATGGATGAATCTCAAAAGCTTTATGCTAAGCGAAAGAAGCCAGACTGCATACTATGTGATGTCATTCAGATGACATTTAAAAAAAATACAAAACTATCAGGACAGAAATCAGATCAGTAGTCACCACGGGCTTGGGTGGGAGAAGGAGTTTACTACAAAGGGGCACACAGAACTTTCTAGGGTGATGGAAATACTTTATACAGTATCTTTATTATGGTGGTGGTTACACAACTATACACATTTATGAAAACTGTACATGTATGAAGTATAAATTTTACTCTAAGGAAAAATCCTATAGAAAAAGTGAAAGATATTTTGATGATCGAGAAAACAGACATACTAATAGAAACAGAGATGTCAGAGGATAGCACCTGATACAGCCAAGTGACTGCTACAAGAATGAAATGCCGAACCAAGTTACATCTAGGAGTAATTCAGAATGTACTAAAATATTTTCATCTATTTTTATGTTATTACTTGAGAGGCTACTATTACCTGAGTTTTGGTGTTGCCCTAAATTCATATGTTCAAACCTAACTCCCAATGCAATAGTGTGAAGAGGTGGAGCCTTTAGGAGGTAATTAAGTCACAAGGGCTGTGCCCCCTGAATGGAATTAGTGCCCTTGTAAAAGAGGTCGAAGGGGCTGAGCATGGTGGCTTACACCTGTAATCCCAGTACTTTGGGAGACTGGGGCAGGAGAATCACTTAAGCCCAGGAGTTCAAGACCAGCCCTGGCAACAGAGTGAGATTTCCATCTCTTAAAATAAATAAATAAGCAACAGATGTTGGGAGATGCCTTGCCCTTCCACCATGTGAGGACACATAGAAGTTGCCATCCATGAAGCAAAGAACGAGCCCTCACCAGACACTGAATCTGTTGGTGTTTTGATCACGGAGTTCTCAGACTCTAGAACTGTGAGCAATAAATTTCTGTTGTTTATAAATTACCCAGTCTATGGTATTTTGTTATAGCAGCCTGAATGGAGACAGAGGCCAATTTGGCGCAAGTATGAGAAAAATTTTAACTTTAAAAAGTATATAAAGAATTCTCAAGAAAATATTTATATTCTGGGAACACATACAGGAAGTTTCTCTGTGCGTATGAATGCATGGGCATGCATATCCAAGCACCTAATGATAATCTTCTTTGGGATATATTTTGTATTGATTTTATGTGTTCTTTAAACAATTGAAATGTATGAAAAATGCTTTCTTAATTCTAATTAATAAAAAATACTAGATATTCATATTTTAAAAATGAAGAATGCTAATAATATAGTGTTGGCAGTGAATGTGGAGGTGGTTTGGAGAGAATTTAAGAAAGTAGAATCTTTTCTAGGAAGAGTTTTTCAAATAAGATGAGCTTGAACATTGGCACACAGATCTATCTACAAAATTGTAGTATTTGTGGAGAGAAAAGACTGGAAATCTATTTCCCAATTAAAAGGAAAATTGTTAGATAGATTATGGGATTATTTATATAATGAAATACCATGCATCTGTTAAAAATGGGATAAATCTGTATGTGCTAATATGCCATGCTGGCCAAGTTAAAAAAAAATGCACTGTATATAAATTGTTACCATTTATATAACAAAAGAAGTGTTAGACTGTGTATATACACACACATACTTGCATAGGTATAAAATATTTCTGGAAGACTACAAGAAGAAGCTGTTCCATCAATCAGGATCCATTCAAGAGACAGAGACCACTCAATAATTTGAATAGAGGAAGTTTGATATAAAGAATGATTAATTAATTATTGGAAATTTACTAAAAGGAACTAACAGAACTCTTTTTTTGTTTGTTTGTTTGTTTGTTTGTTTTTTGAGACAGAGTCTCACTCTCTTGCCTGGGGCGAGTGCCATGGCGTCAGCCTAGCTCACAGCAACCTCAAACTCCTGGGCTCAAGCAATCCTACTGCCTCAGCCTCCCGAGTAGCTGGGATTACAGGCATGTGTCACCATGCCCGGCTAATTTTTTCTATATATATTTTTAGCTGTCCAATTAATTTCTTTGTAT
>RJWJ010026162.1:0-23255 GCA_004363605.1 Indri indri
ATGTAAAAATGTACAATTCACATTTAACATTGACATCATTTGATGTCCAGTGTGAACATTCCCTAAATTCACAACATGATTCTGCAGCCTGAGACATTTTGCTTCTCACATTCTCACTACAATGTTCCTATTGTATAAGAGGCAATGTACTCATTTCATCTGAAGTGAGATGTCTTCAGCTGGGGAAGTGTTTCCACTAGACTCTTGTTAAGATATGATTTAGACATATTGTTCAACATCTTTTAGCTTCAGTTTGCTGGAGAGGTTTTAAAATCATTTTAAAGTCCTTTTATCACTAGAATTTCACATTTCTCTAATTCTAAGTAAAATAGGATAATTAGCCTGCATCATACAGACCTATCAAACGTCAAGAATTATTTCAATGTCTGGCACACAGTGTAGTTCAATAAATTTTGCTGAATGAAAACAATTGGAATTGGAATTTATGTCCACTCATTCAGTCAATGAACAATAATTTACAAAGCACTTTCTCTGTGCCGGGCACAATTCTGTGTTGGGGGAGATGCAGTGAATAGACAGAGCATGAGGAACTGCCCTTATGCAGCATACATTCCAGTGGGTGAAAAACACAGAATAAAAAAGTGTCAGAAAATATGTATTCAAAATAATTGTGATAGGTGCTATACAGGAACTAAATAAAGTAAGAAAGTATTGACAGATGGTTTTGCCGTTTAAGATAGGGTGCCCAAGAAAGGCATCTCGGAGGTGACATCTGAGCTGAGACCTAGATGAAGAGTAGGAGCCTGCTAAAAGTAGAGCCGAGATAGAGTGCTCCAGGTAGGGGAAACAGCTATGCAAAGGCCTGGAGGCAGAAATATTTAGAGTGCTGAGAAGCTGCCATGTGCAGCCTAGTGATGAGGGAGAAGTTGGAAAAGCAGGCAGGAGAGAGACTATGAGAATCTTCTAAACCAAAGTAAGGATTTTGAATTTTGCTCTAAGTTTAATGCGACTCATTAGGAGGCTTTTAAGGTATACAGTGACATTAACTGACTCACACCAAAAAAATTAAAACCCTCTTAGCTGTATCAAGAATGGACTCACCTACTCTATTTATATTATATCCTACTCTCACCTGGCATTTCTCATCCCTCTTGCTTGCTTAATTTTTCTCCTTAGTACTTATCACCACCTTATATGCTATGTGTATTTACTTATTGTGTATTGTCTGCTGTTGCTACTAGAGTGCAAGTTCTATATATAACAGCTAAGATTCTATTGTTTTCGTATCCCCAGCAGATGGAAATGTCAGTAGCACATAGTATGCTCTTAATAAATACATTGAATTAATCAATGCATTGACTTAATCAATGTATTTTTTGAAGGGATAGGGCTGAAGTGTAGTAGGAAGATCAGATATAAAGCTACAATAAGAATATATATTGGATACACAGTGTTTTAGGTAAGAGTGATAGGAATAAAGACAAGTAGAAAAATTCAAACTTTATTTTGGAGGTATAATTGAAGGCATCTGAGGATGGGTTCAATGAGGAAAAAGTAGGAAATATGAGAAATCAAGAATTGTTCATAGATTTTTATCTGGCAATTGCATAAAATTATGGAATAATTTTCTGAAATGGAGAATTAAGGAAAGAAGTATATTTTTGGGAAGACATCAGTGGGAATCAAGATAGCCGTCTTGATTGGATGGCCATCCACTTGATAGCCAAGTGGAAATGTCAAGTACACATTGGTTATATAACCTGGCACTCAGATGAGAAGTCTTGGGAGACACGAATTTGGCAGTCATCAGCATAAAGATGCTGACAGTGGATAATCAGGAAGTGCTCTGTGGAAATGAAATAACTGTTCTGAAGAGATGATGTTTTTATATGTCTCAGTAATCAAGTATACTTAATTACATTATTTATCATATATCTTCAACTCTAATGCTTGCGATATCAGAAGGGTGGCACCTGAATTATCTGAATCTCCAGGCTTGTGGTTTGGAGGCATAAGGGAGCTTTGTCCAGAATCTCGGCTCTTCTTGGTACTTGCCACATGACTCTGAGCCTGTGTTTGTTTGTTTACTGAATGGGAAAAATAAATATACCCCTGTACAGCGGTTTTTGTGGACATTAAGTGAGATAATGTCTGTATGAATCGACTTGAATTATTTGTGCCTGTAGAAAAAAATAAAATGAGTACTTATTGAAATATGTATGACAGTACTCGATTGGTCATAGTGTAGCTTTTACTTTCTGCCCTAAAATAAAGCTAGATAATAAATGCCTTGAGGAAAGAAATTACATTTTATCCATGTTTGTGTCCTCAGTACTTAGCAATGTGCTCAGCTCGGAGCTGGTGCTCATATATGCCTGTTGAATTAAATTAAAAAATGAAACACAGGGCAATTTCCTGTAAATTGTGGAGCAAGAGATAATTAGATATCACTACATTCATTCTGGCTTTGTAGTTCTGCCCTTGATACACTGGGATAGGAGATGGTTTCCTCGCAGAGGCTCCATTTGGCATTTTAATGAAAAGAGCTGCTTAGGAACGTGTTGCTATCTTTCATATCTGCCTTTCAAGTCACATGGTGGTGTTTCAGTTTCCCATTTCCTTAAGTGTTTCATTATTATTCATCCGTAACTAGACAGAATAATTTGCTGTAATTTTACCTATAATCATGTTTTGATATCAACATTTCATTTCAGTACTGAAAGTTTGTCGATAAAGGCTTTGGGGTTTGATTCTGAACATTTTAGTCCTTTATCAACTGTTCTGAATGAGTCCGCTGTAGTTTATGAGGATTCCTTGAAGCTCAGACATTAAACCTCTCAGGAAGCCCTAGGAAACAAGACCCAAAAAAGCGCTTTCCATTGCCTTAACTTGTTGGAATTAGGTCTGAAAAATGTCTTATGATTTTGGCCAACGTGTATGTCTCTGGGGGTTCACTCTTCTCATTTTGCCATTGACTTTCCTTCTTCCCTCCTGCTGAGCTCCCCTCATGGTCCCTGTTGTTGAAAGTCTTCGGTAGTTTAAGAATACGAAATGGAAGGTTCAGCTGATACATTTTCCTCAGTCTGTAGGGACAGGCCTTTAGTTTTATTGTGTCCTGCTATTAATAAATTAGATTTGGATTAGATTAGATTTCAGAGAAAGGATCTTTGCATTTGAGTGGAGATGATTGAAATTAATAAGATGAAATATTTAAGTTCAGCATTTATCTCTTGACCATTGCAAGAGTTTGGCATCTAATAAAATCAAGTTTCAAAAAAAATAAATGCAATGTTCTCTAACAACCAGAAAAAGGACACTTACTGCCTTTTAGAGAACATTGATATATCTATAAAAATTATTACTCAATTTAGTGGGGCCAGATTATGTATTAAAAATTGGAAATATAAATCTGGATCTATATCGTATCTTGGCATTGGATCATTGTGGTTCATTAGATGGAATAGGTTTTCAGTGACTATCACATACATAGGGTAAGGAGTGGTTTATCTCTTTATGTATCAGATTAATGATGTTGTAGAGTATTTGGCAATATATAGCAACACCTGAAAATGTTCATACCATTTAATTTCACTCATCAAGAGAAGCCCTATTTGAATTGCCCACCCCACCTCCAAAACCTAACACAACCAAACAGTTTTCCAAGTTTCAGAAACATTTAATGTAGCAATAGTTTAAAATAGTAAAAAAATAAATACAATGTCGACAGTCAAAATGGGGAAAGAGGTGAAATATGTAGCCATTAAGAGGATGTATAATGAAGTCTTTGTAAATAAACTAGTGAAAAAGCTTATGTTGAAGTGTTAGATATGAAAAACAGTGCACGATTTTCATATACAGAAGAATTCAACTAAAACATATGCAGAGAAAATAGAGCAGAAGGAAATTCATCAACATTTATCAGTGATTATGTCTGATGATTTAGTTTTTTCTATATAACTTTGTATGTTTACTTTTTCTGCAATTGACAACTGTTACTTTTATCATCAGAACAAAGTGAAATAAAAGTGATGTATAAACAGCTCAGTTTAACAAAGATGATTTATCCTCTAACGGTGGTCACTTGTGATAGCCTCTTGATGTGGTGTCTTCCTGTCTGAAAGTAGTTATGTTCTTTAAACCCTTTGATCCTGTTCATTTTGAAGGCAGCATGACTTTGCAAGTCCTGGGTTTACAGCTTTCTTCGATGAATGATTTTCAGATGTAATTTTTAAAAATCGGGTGAATTTCATAAAATGCTCTTTTCCCTTTATGTCTAGAAATATGTTTGTGCTAAAGGTTTAACCACAAGCCAAGTATGAAGTAAACTGGTTTGGTGGTTACTAAGCTATTGATAAATGTCAGACGTTATTAAATTGAATTGTTCTGGTGTTTTTAGTTTCATTCTTTTCTTAGAAAAGTGAACTTTGTCTTTAAGATTGAGACTGCATACTATGTGGCAAAATTACTAGTATAGTATAAAAAGGATTTGGTATAGGATATATTACTGAACTGTCTCATGGAAAGCTCCAATTCACTTACTCACCTAGTAACTATTATATAATAATCACTATTCCATTTTTTAATTTTTGAGATATTTATTCATTCATGCATTCAAAAAACCCATAATGAGCACCTAAAACATGAGAGATGTTATGGCAGGCACTAGATTCAATATTCCAATGTATTTAGGTATATTAAGATTCTAATACATTAGGTTAAAAAACAGAATACAAATAAAATATATATATTGATCACATATATGCAAATATATTTAGCTTCACAAGGATGACGATTTTTGTCTATTTTGTTTTCCCTAGTTCCTAGAACAGTCTCTGGTAAATAGTAAATGCTCAATAAGTACTTGTTAAATAGATGAATAAGTGAAGCGTACATGATTACAGAGCTTTAAGAGGCATGTGAATAACAGGGAGACATTTTATCAAAAGGCCTGAAAATGGGAGATAGGCCAGATGACTTCGAGGGGCAGTCTACTGACTTGTGTGTAATTCCCAAGGAGAATTAAGGGCAAGCCCACTTCTGTCTGTGCTGCCATAGTTTGTTCTCTCATTGCTTTCTCTAGATGAACTGCTCCTGAACATCTCCCAGTCTTTGCATGTTGCAGAGGTGCCTCTCTGCTATTGTGAAGAATTCATTCCACAGCCTTATGTACAGACCTTGCACAAAGGGATGCTGTCTATTGCTCTTGGTGCTGCTACAATTTTAATGCAAAAACCAGTCTTTCCATATTTTCTTGCTTTGGGAATTAGACACAACCAATTAAAAAAAAAACCTTAAGTTCCTAAACAGACTAGAAGGCAAAGAAGCCCTTTTATTAATCAGAAACAATGGCATCCAGCAATCCCATTCTTAGGTATTTACTCAAGAGAAATGGAACCATATGTCCACAAAAAATTTGTAAAAGACTATTCCCAACAACTTTATTCATAATGGCTCAAAATAGAAACAAATCAAATGTCTTACAAGAGCAGCATGGATAAACAAATGTGAGGCATATTCATGAATTAGAATATTACACAGCAATAAAAAGGAATGAACTACTGGTACATGCAGCAGCATGTTTCTCAAAAACATGTTAAGTGAAAGAAGTCAGACACATAAGTACATAGTGTTTGGCATAAAATTATTCAACTTATATGAAGTTCAAGAGTAGTTAAAACTAATGTAGGGTAATAGAAAGCAGATATTATTGCTTGAAGGGGGAGGGGCAGGAAGCAGATGCCTGGAAAAGAGCACATGGGAATTTTCAGAGGTGAGGAAGGTGTTCTTTGTCTTGTTTGGGGTGACATAGGTGTTCACAGTTTTCAAAACTTATTGAAATGAACACAAGCTCTATGCATTTTATTTTACATAAATTATACCTTAATTTTTAAAAAATAAGAAAAACATGAAATACTTTGAGAATTAACATATAAGGTAAATTTAGTTGAAGTAATCTCAGCTGTCATTAAGGGGCTAGAAATAGAAATACAAATAAGAAATAGTAACTCTCCCGATGAACTCATAATTTAGAGATAAGGGATGTAGAAAAACAGACATTGACAAATATTTTATTTGCACAAAACTTTTCAGAAGTATAACATGTTTCCAGAATATACCTAGGCATAAACTGGATTATATTTTAGAATTGTATAATAGTTATTTTAGGTAAAGAATTTCACTGTTGTATAAAAAATATTTAGTCTGCCAAATCCGATAGCTGAGCTGTGGTTGCCAGTCTCCAGCATAGCCCCCAGTTGTATTCTTATTCTTGTGGAGACCCTTCTACAATGTAGCAAGTTTGAAATGGGTGGCCATAGCATATGGCAGAAGTGAGAGTAAGTCATTTACAAGATTGGGATATAAAAGGCTGTGGCTTCTGTGTTGGACACTCTTCTTGCACTCTCTCTCTCTCTCTCACTTGGGACAAACCAGCTGACATGTTGTGAATACCCAGACAGCCATAGAAAGGCCCATGTGGAGAGAAATAGAGACCTGTGGGTCAACAGTCATCAAGGCAGTGGGGTCTGCCTACAACCACATGAGTTAGTTTAAAAGCTCACCCTCCCCTGATCAAGCCTTCAGATGAGACTGCAGCCCTGGCGACTTGTGGGCTGCAACCTCCTGGGACCCTTGAGTGACCACTCAGCTAAGCCACTCTTGAATTCCCAACCCTCCAAAGTTGTGAAATAATAAATACTTACTGTTTTAAGCTGTTAAATTTTGAGATGATTTGTTACACAACAATAAATCACCAATAGATATGATTTTTCCTAAATGTGTAAGGCATGAGTTCATAGGTTAGTGAATCATACCTGATTGTAAATTGAATACCTCAATTTTCCTATTTCAGTAAAATACTAATTATTCAATAAGTGTTGGAAAAGCAAATGCTTTCTAAAAACTTGGTACACTTTAATTCCCAATTTATATCTAGAAAATAATTTTCTTACTAAAGAAAATAGACCTATGAATAAAAACTTAGGATATATATTAATCTGGCTATCAAACTAAAACATGCAAAAACCATAATTTAATAAAATTTAATTGCTTCTCTAAGAGGAAAGGCCAATTCCATATTATTGAATTTACTAATGAAAATTAGAATGAATTTAAGTTAATATTCACAAATAATATTCCCTTTGAACTTCAAAATATGTAATGTAATTCTAATTCATTATTGCTTAGAAACTGACTTTCATTTTAAAAAATGAAGGAGTGATTGGACTTTTTTTTTTTTTTAGCTATTTGTGTTTTTTTTTCCAATTTATTTATTTATTTGCTTTTTTAAATTTGGGACTATTATGGGGTACAAACATTTTGGTTACATATATTGACTTTGGATAGCCTGGCAACAAAACATGAATTTTTAGAGTACTTAAGATTATTGCTCTGCTACTTGAAGATGACCAGCCTTACTCCTTGAATTTTTAGATTTAAAATTATGCTGCCCATTACAAATATTATATAACTTAGTCTAAACTCATTTCTGCATTAAGAAAACAGTTCCTGGTGTCTGTCACTGGGAGTATATGATGCACCTGGAAACATAAAGAGATCCCCTTTCCTTTCCAACTAAACAGAAACTAAAAAAAATATAGATCCTTGCCGGAAAATTCCTGCCAGGGCTTCCCCGTCAAGCTACGGTAGCTAAAGGAAAGGTTATAAATATTTGTCTGGGCAATGGGATCACTTCTTATTTCTGGGAGGCTGGAAGGGGTCTATGGAAAACCATTAAGATAATGGGAAGTTCGATGTTATTGTTTGGTCCCAGACCAGTGATCTCAAACATGGGCATGCATCAAAATCATATGGAGGTCTGTTAAAACACAGATTTCTGGGCCCCATCCCTAGAGATCTGGATTTAGTAATTCCGCCATGTAGCACAGGAATTAGTTACCTGGTGATGCAATTTCTGCTGTCCAGGGACCACAATTTGACAACAACTGGTCTAGATTTTATTATTTCTGTTTGTCTTTAGGAGAGCTTTGTTTGTGTAATGAAGAGGAGGGAGCTAAACTACTGCATTTCTCAGACACTTTCGTAGTTAGATAAATTCTGGTCAATAGAATCTGGGTATAGTCTTAAATGCCACTTCCAGGTCCCATCTCTAAAATGTCCCATGGGATCTTCCATATTGTCACTCTTGTTACTCTTTGCACAACTGAATGCCAGGAATTAAGTGGAGGGAAGACTTTGAGAAAACATTCCATGCTCCATTATGCTAATTATTCTTCCTTTAAGACTGTGGGACAATAACCTGCCTACAGTAACTATGTGTTTGTTACGTGACTACCAAAGTCAAATTTGGCCTGGGCAATAGCATGGTTTCATCATGTAGATGTAGGTATGCAAAGTCAGGCTCAAGCATGTCCTGCATTGCTACTCTTACTACATTGCCACCTGTCTCTTAACCCGCGCCTATAATCTCATGGAACATTCCTTATGACTAGTTGACAGAGGAAGAAAGATTATTTAGCCTTGTTTATAGATACTTATGCATAATATGCTGACACAATTAAAGAGTCAGCTACTCTAGCACTAATGTCCTCTGAACCCTGTGGGCAGAAGTTTGTGGGCAAAGTAAACTTTGTTTACTTGCCTGAAAAGAAGGATAGCCAAAGGCATGTATCTAACATAATCACAGGGCAGTTAGTTAACAGTTTGGTTAGATGGTCAGGAACTTTTTGAAATCACAAGATTGGATGGTTAGTGACAAGAAGTCTAGGGAAGGGGTCTGTGGATAGGACTCTTGGAATGGAGACGTAGAGAGATAATTATGACACATGTGAATGTTCATTAAAGGGAAGCCTTTCAGATAAGGCTTTTGATAATCAGGTGGTCAAGATGACCAATTCCGTGGATGTCAGTCATCAGCCCTTTCTCTAGCCATTTCTGTGCTTATTCAATGGGCTAATGAACATAGTGGCCATGGCTTCAGGGATCAGGGTTTGTTATGCATGGGCTCAAAATTATGGGCTTGCTTTTATAAGATTGAACTGGCTATCATCACTGCTGAGTACCTAGTCTGCCAATAACAGGGTCCATTTTTGAGTCCCTAATGATGCACTATTGCCTGAGGGACCAGCCAGCCACCTGGTAGAACACCTATCACATTGGATCTCTTCCATCATAGAGGGGGCGGCAATTTGTTTTCACAGGAAAAGACAGCCATTCTGCCTGTCTTGTCCTCAATACTTCTTCTAATACCATCATCCAGGACTAACTGAATAATACCTCAAGGTATCCCACATAATTTTGATTTTGACCAAGAAAGCTATTGTGTAATAAAAGAATAAAGGCAATGGTCCTAAATCCGTGGGTGGGGAGGAGCCATTGGTTTTATTACATACCTCTCTCTTTTCTTCAAAACATAGGTGGCCAGACAGAACAGTGCGATGGCCTATCAGACACAGTTACAAAGCTGCCTGGGTGACGATACTTGTGAATTTGAGGAGCTGTCGTACATAATGTAATATATGCTCTCGACCAGTGACCATATATAATGTTATTTCTTCCACAGACAGAATACCAGAGTCCAGGAACCGAGGGATTGAAGCAGAGTGGATTTATTCACTCTTATTCCAAATAATCCTTTCACAAAATTTATACTTCCTCCTCCTGCATCTTTTGGCTCTGCTGGTATAAAAACTACTATTTCTTAAGAAGTGAGCAATCACACTAGGAGACTTAAAAAGAGTTCTGTTTAACTGTAAATTGAGATTAGCACTTGGTCCCTTCAGGCTTCTCAGGGAATTGAACCAACAAGCAAAGAAGGGAGTTACTCTTCTGACTGCGATGTCTGATCCTGGGTATCAGGGGAAACAGGGTTTCTACGACACAGTTGTGGTAAGGAAGAGTATGTAGAACTCAAGTGATTCTTTTAGGTATCTCTTGGTACTCCCATGACCAGAGGTAAAAGTTAATGGATGACTACAGCAATTTAGTAGTCAAGGCTACAAATGGCTCAGACCATGCAAGAATTAAGACATGCTGAAGGCACATGTACATGGAATACATTGTGGAAGAAAGAAAAGACCAGCTACAGAAATGAGGATATTGGCAACTATGAATATTTCTTTCTTTTTTGGTTTTGTACTTAACATTGTATTAATCATTTTTCCACCCCTTTCTTAATAGTTTATATAAGTTGTATAATTGGTGGTTAATCCTCTGTCTGCTCGGGCTGCCGTAACAAAATACTACAGACTGGTGGCTTAAACAACGGAAATTTATATCTCACACTTCTGGAGTCTAGGAGTTCAAAACCAAGAGACTATTAGGGTTGATTTTTCCTGAGTCCTCTCTCCTTGGCTTGCACATGGGCATCTTTTCATTTTGTCCTTACATGGCCTTTTCTCTGTGTACGTGTTTCCCTGGTGTCTCTTCCTCTTCTTATAAGGACACCAGTCCTGTTGGATTAAGAATCCATTCCTTTGACCTCATTTAACCTTAATTACCTCCTTAAAGGCCGTATCTTCAAATACAGTCACACCGGGGCTAGAGCGTCAACATACAAATTTGGGGGCAGGGAATACAATTCGTTCCTTAATACCTTATAATTCAATATTTTGCATATTGAATAATGAAGAAAAATTTGACTGAGTTAGAATTGAAATGAGCATCAATGGAGTTGGATACAATGAATTATGAGAGGTGAATGACACATGACTTTTCTTTTAGGGGAAAGAATGAACATGCTCTTATTTGTATAGGGGATAGATTCAGTAAGTTAGGTGGAAGCATACTGTTGTTTTTACTTTTGTTGTTTCAAAATTTAAATATTGGTAAACAGCTGTATGGGTGGTCAGTATCCAAAGGACATGACTGAATGATTCTCAGAATCATCTCAGTCTCTCCAAGTTCTCTCTAGAGCTACTTTCCCAGACTCTTCTCAGCAGGCTTCTGATTAAATTTTGCCACCGAGAAACATTTGTGTAATATTTGGAAAGTGGTAAAAAGTAGAAGCCATTATTTTTTAGTGGTGACTGTGGACAGATGTGTGGGTACCAGCAGGGGTGGATTTTGGTTTTGCCTCATTTTAAGCCAGTTCTTGAGAATCACCAACTTTAGTGCTGTGGCGGCTGAGATCATTCATAGAGGCCTTCCTGTGGCACCTGCATTCCAGTTTCCTGAAAGCCAGCAGCGGCCTTTCTGGCCTTTACACCCAGCCTTCCAATGGTAGCACAGGCCTGTATTTTAGAAATTAAATCTTCTAATCATCTTGACTTGTTTTCATTTTTCTGCCTTACCCTTACTGATGAGATTGAGAACATAAATAGTTATGCATGCAGCTCCTACTGGTGGGGAGATTGTATAAAGACCTCCCATGAGAGCCCTGTCTCATATACATTTAGTCTATAACATTTTGAATGTTATCAGTCATTACTGATTGACCTGTTTAAGGTCCCCAGGACATTGTTCTAGACTTAATGACTCTAAAGAGAGAGACTTTCTTGCTGGGGGCAAACGGATGATCCTTGTTGAGAAAAATCCCTGGGATGGTTAGTAGTATTTTCCTAATGGAAAGTGGGGGTTAAAGAAAGCAGTGTTTTGGAAAGTAGAGAAATTTGAGAACCTGGAAGCCAGAAGAGATGGCATTAAAGCAGTCTGTTTTACACCTGTCTTTTGTCTGTGGAAAAAGCCTTCTTTGTTACAGAATTTAACTTTTCACATTCTGTATATTATTTATCTTGAATTACCCAACTTTTCAGTGAAGTCTGATTGATGGTGTTGCAGGGACCAAGGAACAAAGCAAGAAATTCAAATGTGATCTACTCTATATTAACCTCTTGCTATCGTCACATTCCATCTGAGGGGACCATGCATGAGACCCCAGGTGGGGACCAGTGGTAAAGTGAACAGTGGCCTATGGAGGAGTGAGGAACATTAGCAAGAAGGATGTGACCTTAATTAGACCACTCAGGAGGGGATTAAGACAGAACCTCTGCTTTCTCAGAAGGTACCAGAGGAAGCTGATCTTTGAAAGCATGGAGTTGGGATACTTGGACATATATGTAAAGTGAAAGGAATGGATTAATTGCTTTCTAAATTTACTTTCACCTTTCAGACTCTACATTTTTGTAACAACCCTCCCCCAGCAGAGCTCCTTCACACCTCTGATTCCATTTCACTGCCATTTTTCATGGTGTCAGGGTAGCTGGACGTATTGCTTCTCTTTTCTTGAAACTCTGTCCTTGGACACAATGTCTTGTTTCTTTTTTTTCTCTTGAATCTAACAATTAGCTCATTCAAATGGGAATCTCAGATGTAAAAATATAAGATAAATTACATGGATAAGGTTTTACAATGAGTGAAGATCTTGAGTGTAAAAATTTGAAGTAGATTACATGATAAATCACGGCTGTACTATCTTGTCATTTGAATTGAATTGAATTTTCTTTAGTAACTGTTCTCTTAACAGGCTGCCATTCTAATAGATTCTTACGAGGTTAATTAGATCACTCATTTAACAGTCTTTTTTGACTGACTCAGTCTTGGCTTGCTTGTCCTCAAACTAATACAACAGCTCAAAGTCCAACTTGCTCACTTGTTACATAAATTCTGGCTTAGTGGTTTCTAAGAGTTTTCCCCCAGTATACCTTTTTTTTCTTTTCTTTTTTTTTTTATTTCAGGATATTATGGGGGTACAAACATTATGTTTACATTTTATGACTTTGCCTCACCCAAGTGAGGATTAGAGGCGTGCCCTTCCCCTCTACATCACTCACTGTATCCATTAGTTGTGAGTTTACCCACCCCCATTTTCCTGGATAGAGCTTGAACTCCCAGTATATCTTAACCAAATAAAATCCATTTCTGAGACTAATATGATACACCTGGACAAAAAACATTTCTACTTCCCTCTTATATGTCTTTTCTAGCTGACTTGCCTCTGGACAATAAACATACTCTTTTTTGGTGGTTTCTATGTGACCTGCCCCAATCAGACTGCCCTTTTATTACTTATTATTTATTTATTTATTTATTTATTTATTTATATGGAGACAGATTCTCACTCTGCTGCCTGGGCTGCAGTGCCGTGGCATCAGCCTAGCTCACAGCAACCTCAAATTCCTGGGCTTAAGCAATCCTTCTGCCTCAGCCTCCTGAGTAGCTGGGGCTACAGGCATGCACCACCATGCCCAGCTAATTTTTTCCATAAATTTTTTCAGTTGACTGCTAATTTTTTCTATTTTTAGTAGAGACAGGGTCTTGCTCTTGCTCAGGCTGGTCTCAAACTCTTGACGTCGAGTGATCCTCCCGCCTCAGCCTCCCAGAATGCTAGGATTACAGGCGTGAACCACCGCACCCAGCCTGCCCTTTTATTTTGAGTTCATTTTTCTCTCAGAGCTTTTCTAGTTACCTTCATTCTTGATTCCAGTGTTTACGTAGTGGCTTCCCCCTCACTTATTTTATGTCTAGTGTCATAATCTAGGGAGTCCCAATACAGCCCAATCTAGTAATGAAAATAATTGCTTCTAAAATTAAATTTATATTATGATTAGTTGTCATGGATCAAAGGTTAATTACATGATAAAGGTGTTACAAAGGGATTATAGATTGTTATAGCTACAAGGGATAAGAAAAATCCAATTTGGTTTGTTTCTCTCATTTTACAGATGAGAATTATGAGACCCTCAGGATTGGTTAGTGTCATTTGAGGAACTGATGTCAAAATATACTGATTTGGTTCAGTGTAAACTCCTCAAAATCATGCTGCTGCTTTGATACTATTTTTATGAGATAAATGTAAAGTTGGTAATTTTCAAATCTCAAATTTTATTCAATAATCTTTCATATATGCACAGTATTTTATAGTTTTTAAATGAAAAAGGCTATTATATAGTATTTTAAAAATCACCTTTTTTTAGATGAAAGCTTTTACTACACTGTTGCTAAGATTGATCCAAGAGACCAAAACAGGATTTTTTTTTTTTTTAATTTTAGCATTTCTGCCTTTAGTTTCTTGCAGATTTTATTTTCTTCCCTGCAAATTTTCTTAGGATGTTCTTAAAGATTATATTATGACTTTGAACAAAGATATTTTCTGAAAATGAGCCATGTTTCTATTCCTTCCCATTCAGTCAAATTTCAAATTTATTGATTTAAATTACGTAAGGGATAATTATTGGTACTATATATTAGATTAGCCTTGTTTTTTGACATCTGAAGCAACAACCCTGCTAATGAATGGAGCTTGTTCTGCATTGTATCGGAAGTTACATATCAAGGTTGGTTAAACTTAAGCTGAGGGTTTTCAATAATGGACAAAGTTTTAAAAGTCTCTGGATTACTCTAGGGTTATGCACAAAAGCCATATCTGGACATGTAAAGTGGAAAATTGAAACAATTTATGTATTTTGATAATTCAAATAAATGTTCTAACATTTACCTCAATTACCTGGAATCTGCAAGAAAATGTGTTCTTATGTTTGAATTAGTCTGAAAATGGCCTCAGTATTTTATTCCAATTTACATGTCCAGATATTGCTTTTGGGTAGTAATAGTAGTGATGGCTTCCATTATGTTCCGGGCACTATTTGGTGATTTTCATATATTATTTCTAACCTTTGTACTAACTTCATAAGGTAGGCATTGTTATTCCCATTTTACCCATGAGGAAACCAAGCTCATAGAGGTTACAGGATTTATGAAGAGTTTGAAATAGTAATTTTCTTTGAAGAAAATTGGCAAAATGATGCAAGAAAGCAATACATGTTAAGTCTCAGGAAATGAATAAACATTAGCAACGTTATTTATCAGTTTGAAAAGACAAGATGGGAAGTCCGAAGTCTTTGCATCTCGACTAAAATCCTCACTCCTCTTATTTGGCTGTAGTATGATAGTGATTTTGGTTTCTGCCTTCCTTTCTTTGTGACTTTAGGTTGTTATTTCCATGCTTGTTTTTTTTTTCTCTTGTTTTTTAAAGTTTAATTTCATTTTTTAAATCTTCAAGTGAATAAGTTGAAACCAAAAGGCTTAAAAAAAGAGATTGTGCTGCATATAAAATAGCATATGTCAAAATACCACATTGCATCCTTCTTCTAAGGCAATAATTTGCACAACCAAGCTATACTGGAATGCATTAACTTGCTACAATTTTGACAGAGGCAGTCTGTGTGCACAAATCCCTCGAATACTGATGGGACTGTGATTACACCCTGAAAAAAGAAGAGTCTGAATACAAATTTTAGAGGGCCAGAAAGTGTTTAATGTCTCATTGTTTGTATCAAGATTCTAAATTGCATTCAAGTCAATGACTCTGATCTTCATATCAATGCACAAATGGAACAGAAGATAAAGGCCAGGAAAGCTGTTTTCTAGTGAAACACTGATTTTGTTCTCATGTTACCAGCAAGAGACCATTTGGGATATTTAAGCCTGAGGTTGAGTGCTTTGCATTTGTTAGAACTCCTCAAAGTTTGAAATGGGTTTTCCCTTTAGGGAGCCTATCCATTTGGACAAGTGCTACATCAGATCAAAAGACATGGGAAGAGATATTTTGAGCACAGATTGAATTTTTTTTTGGCAAAATAACATAGCCTTTTAGCACAACATTGTCTATTCTCCACTGAGTGGATTTTTTTTTTTTTTTTTAATAGTTGGAGTCTGTTTTCCAGTAAGTGTCAGGCTTTTTTCATGTGGCAAACTGGCCAGCAGCCACCTGGAGATCATTTGAAATGAAAGCTGGTGTTACGGGATTTGGTTTCTCAGCTCCAGTTGGTATTGTTTTCCAGATTGTTAAATGTTAATCAAATTGCTCATTGTATTGAAATTATTATTCATCTAACTTTTGTGTTATTTACTACTTGATAAATGCAAATATTAATATAAACATTTACATTTAAAACTTTGGTTACCATGATATTCTGTTAAAGAATGTCATGGAACTACTAAAAAAATTCATATCTGTAGTTTTTAATTTCTTTCAATTGAAATAAAATTAGTGTTATCAGCATCTTAAGTCTATATTGTCACCTTAAAATGGTTTCAAGAGAGGTACTCTGAACCCAAATTGCTATTTTAACTTTAAGGAAAGATTAATCCAGCAATGGAAAGCAGTAGCCACATTTTAATTCCAAAAGATGATGCTGATGTATTTTAGGTGAACAATGTTGCCAAGAGTTTTGAACACAAATCCCTCGCCATGCTCTATCTATGGTGAACCAACACCAGGTAGTTGGAGACAGCACCAGGAAGAATGCTGCTGTTGGGGAAAAAATAAGAGTTGAGGAAAGGGAGGGAAAAGTGTTGTTCTGCTTTCCTCTACCATGCATTTAGGAGAATTTCTGGCATGACTGATGCAGTTTTCTCCTGCTGTCATTAGCGATCGTCACCAATCATGGATAATCATCTGGTCCCAAAGTGAAAAGAGATTTGGCCAAGGTGCAGTTGGAACTACTTTTGCTACATCCTTGGGGATACTACTGGAAGCTTTACAAATTCCTGTTTCTAAGCTGTTGTCTTCTGATACAACATAATGGAAAATTGGAGCAATTATTCAGATAATATGTGCAAACAGTACATCTTCACCTTCGGTTCACTGAAGAAAAATCTCCAACTCTAGGTCAAAGTTTTCCCTGACTTTTTACTTCTTGCTAGAACCATTATCTTTTCTGAAATTCTATAATAGTTAATTTATGTTTGAGTCTCTCTGCATCTTGTGTTCCACAGTGCCTGACATACTTTGGCTTCTGGATAACCATTTCGTGTTTTTAAAGTTAATTATTTTCTTTGTAAATATGAAGCAGTATAGCATAGCAGTTAGGAGCACAGGACCTGAAGTCAGGCTAACTGTGTTCAAACGTTGCCTCCTCCACTCAATAGCTGTGTGACTTGGGACAAGTCACTCAACTCTATGTCTATAAAATGAGGATAATAGTGTTACTATCCTCAAGGGCTGATATTCAGCTTATGTATACCCATGTACCATGTGTTAAAACACTGAAATACTTCCATACTGTTTGGTAAATAGTTGTAGCCTCAAGCCCCCTGAATGCTTTCCCCTCTCCTCACTGCCTCAGTACACCTTTGCCCACCACAGTGATCCAGCAAGGGATTGTTTGCTCAGCAGATGGCCCTCCAGGATCCTGCCCCAGCATCATGTTCAGCTGCTGTCCTCACAGGTTGTTGTCCAGGGTGTACGTGTTCATAAAGGTTTTTAATATCATTGTCTTTATAGAGTTCTTGCAAGGATTAAATGAGTTGATATATATTGATATGTTTAGAAAAGTACTTAGTGCTCATAATGAAGTACTCATAATGATAAATTTTACGAGGCAAGGAAAATAGCGCTCATGTATTTTGCATATCTCCTTGAAGCATGGTATAGTAGGTGGGCAATTCATTCATTCTTTTCTTCTCTTACATTTTATTATTATAAGAATACTTAACATGAAATCTACCCTATTAATAAATTTCCAAGTGTGCCGTACAGCATCTTTAACTATAGGCACAATGTTGTACAGCAGATTTCTAGAACTTATTCGTCTGGCATAACTGAAATTTTAAACCCATTGAATAGCGACTTTCCATTTCCTTTTCTCCCTGCCCAGCCCTGGAAACAACCTTTCTATTCTTTGTTCCTAGGAGTTTGACTATTTTAGAAATCTCATATAAGTGGATTCACGTAGTATTTGTCCTTCTTTGACTGGCTTGTTTCACTAAGCATGATGTCCTCAAGGTTTATCTGTGTTGTCATGTATCACAGGATTTCCTTCTTTGTAAAAAATAAATTATATTCTGTTATATGTATATAACAATTTTTCTTTATCTATTCACCCACTGATGAACATTTAGATTGCTTCTACATCTTGGCTGTTATTCTGGGGCAAAAATATCCTGTGTCGGGTTAATACTCAGGCCTTCAATCTCAGTCCTGATAGGTAAGCTATATGGAAGCAGATGGTCTCAATTCTCAAATCCCATGGAAGAATGAAATGTAGAACATCAGGGTTAGGAGATTGAGAGGGGGCAGGGTATAGTACTACACTGCATGGCCACTGAGTAGCCTTGTGGTGAAGGTGAGATTTGATTAAAGAACTATTGAAGGGGAGGAAGTATCCAAGTTGGGTGTCTGTCATATTTGTCTACTTTATTATATTTCTCTAGATTCTGCCTGGGTCAAAGTTTAATCTAAGCTAATTAGTGTTTAGAGTGGTCAAAAAATCCTACTTTGTCCTTAATTTTGCTGAAATATTTCCAATCAAAAATGTTTATGGTTTGAATTTTCTGTTAATTGCCTCAATACAAAGCTTTATTCTAATTGTAGGAACCTAGTTTAAATGTAGATAAGTAAGAAGCTCAAGAAACAATGAGGTACTACTTTTAAGTATTCATCATGGGGTCACTTTTGAAATTCTTCTTTTCTTTTTTCATTTGCCTTTTGGTTAAAGATGTTCTAAATCTGCAAAGAGACATTGCGGTTTCTTTTAATCTGGCTTCAACCCTCTCCATTAACAATGTCCCACTGGAAACATCCATTCAAAAGACCAACTGTTAATTTTTGGTTTTGTTTAACAAAACACTATATTCTCCAATTTCGCTTTGTCCCTAGAACATTCTTAGAAATTAGTTTCAATTCTGTATTTGGAGAACAATTATTTCATACTATAGATGACTTTTCTTATTCTTTCTATCTTAAAATCTTGGTAAACACTTAGCAGGAAGATTTGCATTGTTTCTAGCTAGTATTACAGGAAAATCTACCCCGAAATGCATCTATTTTATTGATCAATAGCTAATATAAGCCAAGTGGACAACTTCAGTTCTTTCCATAAGCCATGAAATTGAAAAAATAAATAATTGGAAATGAATTATTCTCACTTGTAGTTCAGCAATAGAATTTTCTGAGTTTTTCTTTTCTCTTCCAGATGAAGAGTAGTTGTCATAGCAAAGCTAAAAACCAACACACTGAAGTCTAATGTTAGGTTTATCACTATGGACTTTTCCATATTGAATAGATTGCTGAAACATAGATGAACTCTTTCCATCAGCAATATGGTTATTAAGGCACACTGTATAACATGGAATTTTAAATCAAAGAGACAACACATATACCAAATCACATCAGATGCAGGCTGAAGAATACAACTTCTGCTTTCATTCTTTCTGTAGGTGTAACTATGTAAATTCATTCAGAGCCAACAAGAAAAAGTCCTATTTGCCTCCCAGTATGGTATAAGTTAAAATTAAAGCAGGTACTGATCTACTAATTTGCACTGCTGAATGCACAGTCAACTTATTAAATATTTGTTGAGTGTTTGATTAATTGACCTCTATTCTTGCAGTTGGGGAAACAGACAAGTGATACATCATCTTGAGTTTTGGCCTTGGCTCTACCACATAAGTTTATGCCACTTAGTTTTCTACAACCAAGTACCTTCCAACCTAATGTATCCTTGTGAATCTCAGCTTGAGATCAGAAATGAAGAAAATTTAATTCTAACATGGAAAACTGCATTTTCAGGCTTTTCAATTCACTTTAACCATTAGTTTTATATTTTACTAATATTATTGTCTATAAATTTATACTTTTTATTGCCTAGAAAAATTTTACTTAACTTTCTCCTTTTCACCATTATGTGTGTTACATCTGTGTAGGTTCTCATAGATATAACTAACATTGATTAGAATCTTTCTAAGCCTCACAATAGCTCTGTCTTTACTCTTGTTTTCCAGATAAGAAAGATGAGGGTTAAAGAAGTAAAGTAAATTGCCCAGTTTCATAAGTAATGCTATTATTTTTTCAAATATCCTTTATGTCAGAGGACTGGACTTGAGTTGACACTCCCAATAGAATTGTCCCTGTTGTTCATCCATTTACCAACCATACTACCTCCCCACTCCTCAGGGAAAGAGGAGTAAGCATTTCATGTGGGTGGGGACTGAGAGCAACTGAAGACCACTCTTTATTTCATTCTTCTTTGGTGGCCAAACCTAATTTCTCCTTTCCAGTTAAGAGGCATGTCTTAAATTTGGAAACCAGAATCAATAAGCTTAGGTGACAGAGTCTCCTAATGTCCTTAGGGTTTGCAGAACCCACACTCGGCAGAGAGCTAAGAATCTTTAGCACTTTCCAGGAGAGTGTTGGAAGTGAGTCTGCACACAGCGAGGTCAGATTCATTGTACTTATAGCCAGAACTCAGAATAACTTTCTGAATCTCACACTTGCTTCTTGTAGTATAACCTCTCAGAGGCTTTCTCTAAAGGATATGGCAACCTAGTCAGCATCCCGTTCCATGTCCATTGGTAAAATGATGGAGTAGAATCTGTGATTTGTTGCTAGCTAATTCCATGCAAGTTTTCCGCAGCAAAGAGGTTCAAGTGAAAGAATTCCTCAGAGTAATCTAAATAAGAAATAAAGGCTCATATTAATTTTGTTACTTTTGCATGCCAACAAAAAAGAACTATTATAAAATTCCATGTAATTGTAATACTTGCTAGTTTTTTAAAAATGTATCAGCTAACAAATTCCTTAATCAATTATTCCAACAAGTAAAACGGTTGTCATGTGTCTTAGAAAAGAAGATTAAGACTTTTATAAGTAATATTTTCCATATTTACTTGCATTCTTATTTTTCCACTAAATATTTCAGTCACCATAATTTACTTTTGTGCCCATGGGGCAATTCTAACATACACTGCTTTGAGAAACCATCATAAATTTCTCATAATATTAAAATTACTTACAAAAACATGATTGGTGTTTATCCAAGTTCTGTATTGTTACAAGTTCTAACCCAACAATTACTAATGCTTGCCACAAATGGATTTTATACTTGGTCATGGCTAAGTGACAATGAATAATATTATGAATATGTAAACAGGAATAACATTATATATTTGAATTTAAAAATCCAATTATTTCCAAATGTTTCCACTCTTCCTGCCATGTACTCCTCAAGGTCCCTGAGATTCAGGTCATCTAGCACAGCCCAGAGCAAAGTTATGAGGTGGGTGAAATTTGCCTTCATACACAACTCCACTTTCCCTTTTTCTTATTAAGGCTCTTCCCCTAATTATTCCTTTAATCTCAGCTCATTCATTTATTGTCTTTACATTTTAGTGTGAATTCAGTTCTTATACCCTTTTCCTACTGTATTTTCAATTTAATCCTTCTCTTTGAAGCTGTTACTTTAGACTTTGCCTCCAATTCCAGGAAATTTAGGGATGCCGATTTAGTATCTAGTGTGTAATTATACTGGATGTATTTGAGCATTTATTTAAAAATTTATCTAATTTCTTTAGAAGAAATGTATAGTATTAGCTTTTATCTCCTACTATTCTCTTCTCATTCCTGATTGCACTCTGCCTAAATGCATATTTAAATTAAATGTACTTTAAATTAAAGGAATAAAACAACTTCCTGTATATCACCACCTCACTTGTTAATTTTCTCATCTCTTTTCACATTTTATTTTAAAATAAATAAGCTTTTCTTTTTCTAAACTTTATTTGGACCATTTTTGTTATGTTTGCACAAATCTATTATTTTAAAACACTTGTTGGTGACATACTGTATATTCTAAAGAAGGAATAGCTTCTCTAAGCAGATGAACTTAATCTCTTGATTGTTGATAACACATTAATAATAATGATAAACCATGATATTTGGAATCTTAAGGAAGGTATCAAAAACAAATATCACTGTAGATAAAAATAAGAAAGCCTTGAATCTGTAGATCACTTTGGGTAGTATAGACATTTTAACGATGTTGATTCTGCTGACCCACGGGCATGGTATGGTTTTCCACCTGTTTACGTCCTCTGCTATTTCCTTCCTCAATGTTTCATAGTTCTCCCTGTAGAGGTCTTTTACCTCCTTAGTTAAATATATTCCTAGATACTTTATTTTCTTTGTTGCTATTGTGAAGGGAATTGAGTCTTTGATTTGGTTCTTGGTATGACTGCTGTTGGCATATATGAAAGCCTCTGATTTGTGTGTATTGATTTTGTATCCTGAGACTTTACTGAATTCATTTATCAATTCCAGTAGCCTCTTGGTTGAATCCTTGGGGTTTTCTAGATATAATATCATATCATCAGCAAATAGTGAGAGTTTGATCTCTTCTGTTCCCATTTGTATGCCTTTAATTCCACTCTCTTGCCTGATTGCTGTGGCCAGGACTTCCAGCACTATATTGAATAGAAGTGGAGATAGTGGGCAACTTTGTCTGGTTCCAGTTCTAAGCGGGAATGCTTTCAATTTTTCCCCATTCAGTATGATGTTGGTTGTGGGTTCGTTGTATATGGCTTGTATTATTTTTAGGTAGGCCCTGTCTATGCCTATTTTGTTAAGTGTTCTTATCATAAAAGGGTGTTGAATTTTGTCAAATGCTTTTTCTGCATCTAATGAGAAAATCATATGGTTTTTGTTTTTGCTTCTGTTTATGTGGTGAATTACATTTATAGATTTGTGTATGTTGAACCATCCCTGCATCTCTGGGATGAAGCCCCCACATAGCAAAAACAATTCTAGGCAATAAAAACAAAATGGGAGGCATCAATTTACCAGACTTCAAACTCTATTACAAAGCTGTAATAATCAAAACAGCTTGGTACTGGCAGAAAAATAGAGCCATTGACCAGTGGAACAGAACTGAGAACCCAGATATAAAACCATCCTCATATAGCCATCTAATCTTTGACAAAGCAGACAAAAACATACACTGGGGAAAAGAATCCTTATTCAATAAATGGTGCTGGGAAAACGGGATAGCCACATGTAGAAGACTGAATCAGGATCCACACCTTTCACCTCTCACAAAAATCAACTCATGCTGGGTAACAGATTTAAACCTAAGGAGTGAAACTATTAGAATTTTAGAGGAAGATGTTGGAAATACTCTTCTAGACAGCGGCCCAGGCAAAGAATTTACGAAGAAGACCCCAAAGGCAATCACAACAACAACAAAAATAAATAAATGGGACCTGATCAAATTTAAAAGCTTCTGCACAACCAAAGAAACTGTCATGAGAGCAAACAGACAACCTACAGAATGGGAGAAAATTTTTGCATGCTACAAATCCGATAAAGGGCTGATAACTAGAATCTACTTAGAACTCAGGAAAATCAACAAGAAAAAATCAAACGACCCTATCAAAAAGTGGGCAAAGGACATGAAAAGAAACTTTTCAAAAGAAGACAGAATAATGGCCAAAAAACATATGAAAAAATGCTCAACATCTCTAATCATCAGGGAAATGCAAATCAAAACCACAATGAGATATCACTTATCTCCAGTGAGACTGGCCTTTATCAAAAAGTCCCAAAACAATAAATGTTGGCGTGG
>RJWJ010026163.1:0-23243 GCA_004363605.1 Indri indri
CAAAGGGTGACGGTATTACCTGTTACCGTCTGTTGCTTAGACGATGTGGTTAGTGGTTAGGTTTTGGATCCTGCCAGTTGCCATCAGGGCGCAGGTAGACCTTGGTTGCCTGTGTGTTTGTTACAAAGTGAATGTGTCTTACAACTCCAGGTGTCCAAACCTTACAGTGTCATCAACTGGCTGGAGTCCTGGGAAATGCGCGTCGCCACATGATGTCACTTCTGGGATGCTGGTGTCCTTCCACGCTATGACAGGTGGCCGCTCCGGCAGAGGGCTCCCGGGAGAAGGTCGGGCTGTGTTCATGGCGCAGTGGTCTGGGGCTAACTGGACGACGAGGCAACCGCCATATTCTCCCTGCTTACAAGTAGTTACTAATAAAAACATTTTCTCTTCACATGTAGAAATATCTTTATTGTTTTTGCTGATTATTAAAGAAATGTGATGATGACTAAACATACAGCAGGAGAAAATTGTCCATAAAGCCTGTCTCATTATACACAGTTTTGAATATATCGTATCCTTCCAGAGATTTCTGTGTACATGTAATTTTTGATGCAACTTTAATCTCTTTTTACTTAATGTTTTCTCTGCATTTGCTGTGTTAATACATGCATATACACCGTTGCATAACACCCATTTTGTGGCTATACAATAATGTATTTAATCCTCTATTGAAGGACATTTATATGACTATTTCTCACTATTCTAAATCATCTTGTATAAAAGTGCTAATTTCTCTCCTTTCCCACAAAAAAGTCTTGTCAATACAAGGTGTTTTGAAAACTCCCCCCCAATCTTATATGATTCTGAGATAAGTGTTGAGATTGAACATCTTTTTTGATATATGTTACGTATTTATACACCTTTTTGGTTTTTTTCTGTTTACATCTTTTGTCAAAAATTTAATTGAGATAGTTATTATGGGTGTGTAAGAATTCTATATTAAAGACATGGGGAGAGGTTGTCAAAAATAATGTAAAATAGAACAAGTCTAGGATCACTTAATGTAAGGGAAGGAATTCAGCAATGTGAGAAGTCACTGGCAATAGAAAATTAGCACTGGCAGATGTTGAGCCTGAGAACCAGGAAATTAAGTTATAGTAGGTGTAATTCCTTTAAGTGGTAATTACATATTTTAGAAACAGGCTTCTTGAAATTCGTGAAGGTAAAAGCAAGCATGAGTGACGAGGTCAATGTGTCGCTATCCAGTGGACCATCCGGCGGGGGAGGGCCTCTCTCCTGCCTTGCGTGTCCGTGGGGATCTAACTTTCCTCTGCAAACACGCACACACCCGGTTTGGGTCAGCAAGTCCGTAAAGTGAGACACGGATGTTTCTGCAATTACTATTTTATAGAAACTGCAATATCATTAACAAGCAGATACTAAGTTATGACTGAAAGGTAAGAAAACACTTTATTCTTTGAGAAACAGGCAACTTTGGGCAAATTTATATAATTGCACAATTGTTCAACCATTTTGTATTGGATTGAATTAAATGCTTATTTAATTGTTGGTCGATTATCCTCATACACGCTTTAAATCCTATAATCAAAGAAGCAGTTACATTAACTCTCTCTACCTCCACACTAAGTAACTTGGGAATATTTGCAGTTTACGTCACTCGTCGTTAATTCTAACAGCCGCTGTCCTGGAGGAGCGCCCCCCACCCGGGCCCCTGGGGAGGGCTGGCGCAGGGTTCCCGGGAGTGGGGGAGGCGCCCGGCTCCTGGTCTTTTGTGAGTGCCCGAGGCAGAGCAGAGCTTCTGTCTCCCGTGGTGAACCTGCTGACCGACCGAGGACGTAAGACAACGAGAGACGAAAGATTAACAATGTTAATGAAAACTGCTGTGTAACTGCTCAAAGCTGAGCTTGGCTCGTAAGGCGAGGTCCACGCCCGCTGCCAGGCGTCCGGACTTGGGCCCGGAGCACACTCCATACGTGCACGTGGGTTCTTTGGGGCCAGATTTGGTATCAAGAAGTATCCGGCTGCTTTGCACAGGTGAGAGCGCCGTCCGAAAAACGCCTGGGGAACTTGGTATAAAAGGAAAAGGAGCCTTCGGAAGAGGACTGTGTGTCTTCGTGTTTTTGTTCCTCACACGCCCCTGTGCTGACCGTCGGAGCGGCCGTGGTTAGGGCTTCAGCGTCCTCCTCTCACTCAGCTCTTCTCTCGCTCGTAGCGGTTCTCACCTCTTCCTTTCTCCCAGTCCCGAGCCCTCCACCGCCCCGGGTACAGCCTTAACTCAGCCACCAAACCGAAACAAACAGAGTAGTCGCACAGAACAGGAGGGGCCTTACAACCTGACCCGGCCCGTCGGACCACGAGCCCTCCCTGGGCTGTTTCCAGGAGGTCGGTTCCACCCACGACCAGAGGAAGGGGAAGGTCACCGTCCTCTTTCCTCGAGCTGCTGCTGGGCTGCAGGTGGATTCCGCCACAGGGAGCCCTCTGACAGCGCGTGGGCATTCCTGCCACCTAACGCCATGGGTCAGTTCCCCTCTTTCCGAATTTTACGGAAGTGGCACCATGCCTCGTTTGTCTGACTTCTTTTGTTCGGGGTTAGGTTCGCGCTACACCCACGCTGTCCGTGTGGTGACGGCTCACTCATTTCGTCACCATGCAGTGGTCTCTGCGCCAATATGTTGTGGTTCACACATCCTGCCGCTGTGCACATCTGCTGTTTCCTGTCGCAGGTGGTGCTGCTGTGACGCGCGTTCATTTCTTTCAGCTGGATGTACCTGCGGGAGACACTGCCGAGTCACGGATGGTGGATGGGGCACAGGGCGCTCTGCCGAGTCACGGATGGTGGGTGTGCACAGGTGGCTCTGCTGAGTCACGGATGCACACATTGCCGATCCCCTTACTTATCCAGGTGAGATGATGGGAGAGGGACCTGTGATAAGGATGCGGAGTCCCACGCTGCCCACGATCATGTAACCCACACCCTTAGCAAGATGCAGAAGAACTTCCATCCCCTGGAGAGACTTCTCGTGACTTTCCCTGGCCCCATCCCCAAGCCACCACTGTCCAGATTTCTAGCACGTTAAGTTAGCTTTTCCTGTTCTAGTACTTTCTATGGCTGGAGCCATACAGTCCTTTTGTTTTTGGCTTCTTTTGCTCAGCGTGATATTTTTGACATTTGTTCATCTTAGAGGAACTGTTTTTCCTTCCTTTTGATGGCGACAGAGCAACGTTTTAAAATCTCTTCACCAGTCGACAGGCACTTGGGCTGTGGTGGATGAACCGTCCTGGCACTTCTTGTGCAAGACTCTGTGGGCCTGTGTTTTCATCTCTCTTGGAAGTGGAGTGGACACCTAGGACTGGAGTGGCCGGGTCGTGGGGCAGACATATGCTGAGCTTCTTAAGAAGCTGGAGGTTTTGGAAGTGGCTGTGATTTTACACACAGCATCGGGGCACGCGACCCCCCTCTCTCCACGTCCCAGCCAGTGCTCGTGTCGCCGCCTGCTCTGTTTCGGCCACTCTGGAAGGTGCGCAGCATCACGTCTGTTTTCCTTTGGGTGCTCCAGTCACAACCACACATGCAGCCGAGTCCTCTCGATGCTGGAGTGTGTGAGCGGGACTGGGGCTTGGCTGGCCCACGGGCCCTGCAGGCTCAGGGAGGGGACGCTGCGGCTCTCCGTGTCTGTGCTGATCCTGTGTCCCCGAGGACGTATGTGGGGTGTGGGTTCCAGCGGTGCAGCCCTCCCCAGGCCGGCACCTCCGCACACTCCTGCTTTCACTTCCTCGGTAACACGGCTCCCCGCCTCGACTGACCAAACTCCGAGACTGAGTGTGGCCTTCGGCAACCCGCTGGATCTCCCTGGGCCTCGGAGTCATCGTTCATACGACGAGCGTGCTCACGGTGGTTGCCTCAAACAACAGCTGTAAGAAATAAAAGAGCCAGGCACGGTGGCTCACACCTGTAATCCTAGCACTCTGGGAGGCCTAGGCGGGCAGATTGTTTGAGCTCAGGAGTTCGAGACCAGCCTGAGCAAGAGCGAGACCCCGTATCTACTAAAAATAGAAAGAAATTAATCAGACAACTAAAATATATAGAAAAAATTAGCCGGGCATGGTGGCACACGCCTGTAGCCCCAGCTACTCGGGAGGCTGAGGCAGAAGGATTGCTTGAGCCCAGGAGTTTGAGGTTGCTGTGAGCTAGGCTGACGCCACGGCACTCTAGCCCGGGCAACACAGTGAGACTCTGTCTCAAAAAAAAAAAAAAAAAAGAGCTCAGACGTGAGCAACCAGAACAGGGCCAGATCCGCGTAGCGGCTCCCGTTGCATCAGCTGGTGTTAGCATGTTTGCACGCTTCCTGACGCAGGAGCTGACACGCTTCATGTTGACTCACACTGCGTAGCCTGTCAACACAGATCAAAGACACTGAACATGAAAGAGAAATTCAAGCACATGCTAGAGGAATGCAGAGCTAAGGGAAATGAGATGTGGAATTATTAACCAAACACAGCTTTAACTAAAACTATGAGATAAAAGAGGATATCCAAAGATGTAGTAATTTAGCACACAATAAAATAATAACCCTACTACATCCGCTGGCAGCTAAATATTTGTTCATCTGCATATTTATATCATTAGGAAAAATACATAAAGAGAGAATTGCTCTGCGATTGAAAACGCTGCCCCCAGTTGTACAGATTAATCTCCCCCAGCTATCCACGGACGTGGCCATTTTCACACAATCTTGCTAAGGCTGAATATCATTATTTTAAAAGTTTTACGTTAACTTAGAAAATCGTAAGCACGACTTCATGAAATTAACTAAATATAAATATTAAAAAATTAATTAGATAATCCCCCAAAGCAAGGAAGTACAGGAAACTAAATTCTGTGCACAGTCTTCTAACTTTTAGACTCTATTTTTCTCTTATTATGCATTTGCTGTGTCAAGCACTGTGCTTTGGAGATGTTAGTTTGTTCCTCACAAGTCACCTGTGAGTTTACATTAGTCTTAACATCAGTCAGCGGAGACACCGCATTTCAGTAACGGACGCGAGACCAGCTCTACGCCAGGCTGGGACCCCAGAAGGCAGACTTCACGGCCAATACAAGGGAGGAAGTCAGAGAACAGGCTCTGACGTCACACCTGCCGGTGGCTTCTTTCTCTGCGAGAAACGGGCGAGTGGGGATCCCACCGAATGCCTCTGCCGACACGCTGTGTTATCCAGGAGAAATGCCTCCCGCGCAGGTGCACACCATTAGTGGCAGGTGGCCGAGCCCCGGTGTCCAGCGTGGTCCCCTCCCCGTCTCCTGGCTGTGTCTGTGTGATTGTGCCGGGGTCCTGCGCAAGTCTCCAGGGTGAAGTCCAGACCGTCCTGGACACCTCTCTGTGCTCCGGTCCCTGCTGTCTGCAAGCTCTCAGCCCGCAGTGTCTGGTCCAGCTCAGTGTGCCGCTGCTCCTCACTTGCAGGGCCCTGGGCTGTGACGCCTCCCCTGAGGGTGCAGGGGGGCTGCACCCCGTTGCCTCCTGCCAGGTGCCTCCTTTGTGGTGTCTGAGGCCCGAAGCCTTCTGCCGCGGCTCATGGTGCACGCTTTTAGGATCTCTTCACACGCCCGGCCTGCCTGCCACGGCCTCTTTGTGGAGGACGCGTCCTTCTCCTCTGTCCTGCTTGATGTTTGGTTTCATGTTCATGGCGGGGGGAGGTCTTGTCCCTACCGCTGCTCGACCTTGCCCATTCTTCACCCGTGCACCCCTGCATCACCCCAACCACACGGTGTGTTCTCTACTTCGATTCCCGACCTGGTGTTTCGTTGCTTTTGCGTCCACCCCGTGTTTGGGAGCGCGTCGGCAAGCAGACATGCAAGTCAGGTGCTCAGACCAAAGGCAGGAAGCAGCAGGATTGCTTTGACCTTCCAGGGATGTGCCCAGAAACTGACCAAAGCCATTTATGCGATTAAGAATTATCTGAGCGTAAATAAATGCAGTAATACGTGGGAACATTTTGTTAACAGCACGCCCTGCTTGGAAACGGAAGGAAGGAGAGCCTTGGGTTGTCGGGAGTGTTACAGTCACTGGGGCTGTCCCAGGATGGATCCTGCCTTGGTTCCCACCGCGTCACTAATGGCTCAAAGCAACAGGATTCCACGTCCGTTGCCTAACGGCAAATTCTTAATGAGAGAAATGTACTTTTTTTGCTTTTTGTTTTTAGCAGCTGTTGAGGGAATTGACTGAGATTATTTCATTTGCCAAAAAATAAATAAATAAAAGTAACTTCTCATTCTCTCCGTGTTTCCAGTTAATATATATTTTATTTTGGTGAGATATAAATAACATAAAATGTAACATGTGACTCCCGGGTCAGTGTTCCGCTCAGAGGCAGTGGGCACGTTCACTCTGCTGTGCACCCATCATCACCTCCACCTCCAGGACTCTTTCATCTCCCGGAACAGAAACCCTGTCCCCTTAACCGTCACCCCTCCCCAGCCGTAAGGACCCTCTGTTATCCTCCAGCTAGTATTTTCACTCCTGCGACTGTGGCTGTTTTCTTTTTTTAAGTTGGAACAAGTAATTAAGGTAGCGGGGAGAGGCACATTCGCTCGGGAGCAGTAATGGCGTGTCGGTACGTGGGCAGAAAACGTTCACATGGTTATTGCAAAACACGTTTTCACGCAAGGTACATTTATGTTTGATATTTGGCTGCAAGGCCCTGGAAGGCTGCGTCGTGCTTTGACATCTTGGGCAGCACGTCAGTTGCGGAAGAGCATAGTAACCGCTCAGGACTTTGCTGTGGATCGATTTTAGGGGGATCAATCAAACTGCAGAGCTCTGGTCAGCAGGTGCCTAATTTGTTATTCATTAAAACGTTCCTGAGAGTGGGGTCTCTGTAGGTGGTTCGGGTCACTTTCCTCTTGACCAGGTAACTAACTCTGTGTTTGGCTCCTTTAAGGACGTTCCTACCATTTTCTCCCCACATTCTGATGCGACGCATCTGACGTGATGGCAGGTCCAGCGAGTCGGCACAGGTGATGCGTTCGGTCCAACGCGCCCTGGCAGTGGCTGGGCCCTGTCAGCCCCTGCGCTGGGGCTGGGCGGCCTTCTCTGTGCCGGGCCGTCTGCAACCTTCAAAGACAGATTCTCTGCCAGGCGCAGGCCCGGGAACGGTGTACACAGTGACACACTGATGAGGAGACGGCCCCCGTGGCCGGAGGAGCTAGTCCGGTTTCTGTGCGAGCGACTCTCGGGCCTCCCATCCGTTTTCAGTGGGGGCAACACAGCCACTTGGTGGTGGGACAGGGAGCAGGTCACATTCTGGGGACTTCTCCGGAACACACTGGGCGGCCTGACTGCTTTGTGTGTTGATAATTCAGAAAACCTGGCTCTTCTGACAGAAGAAATATGTCTTTTAGGTGGAATTGGCCTGAGTTAGAATCTTGGATTCGAAGAAATCAAATAGACTTTTCGGGAGAAATACGTGTTTCCTGCCACCCAGGGAGCGGCCAGCCCGGGGCGGTGGCGTGTGACGGGAGCGGGTCCGCTTTGCCTGGGTGCTCAGGTGCATGGGCGGAGTGTATTGCACGTGGCTCCCTGGCAGGGGGCACCCCAGCTCCGCTCGGTTCTCCACACGTTGTGCTCAGGACGGGTTCACCCCCCCCCAGTGCAACGAGCCCACAAAGTGTTCTCTGCACCACAGCAAAGGGGACAGGACCGGTTTGCCACCACAGATGCAGGTGGCAGCCTCGGCCAGTACAACTCGAGCTGAATCCCACAGTGCACCTGACTCCCTTTATCCCAACCACTTCCCAACATTTTTATGCAAGCGAGAGATGACATTCAGGGGCAAGCCTCGCGGGGAAAACAGGACGACGGATGGAGAACCAGGAAAGCGAAGCGTGCCCGCCACGGAGAGTGGAGAGCTGCTGTGCCAATGCCGTGCATGGCGTGCACTCCACTGCGACACGTTCCGGCCACCTCCGGCGGCAGCCGACAAAGCCCGGCTGCTCTCTGGCCTCCTCCAGCCGGGCTGCGTGTCAGTCAGAGGGTACCTGGGGACGTCTAAGAAACCACCAAGGCCCCCAAACAATGTAATCCCACTCTCCACGCATCGGTCTTGTTTGAGACTCTCCAGGTGATGAGTGCGCTGGGGCCACGGAGACCCCCACCCCCGCCCTGCCACAGTCTGTCCGCCGGAGACCAGGCGATTGTCCAAGGCCAGGCACCAGGCGGTGCGTCTCACCCACGGCCTGTCTGCGCCAGCCTTCAGGTTGGCTCCGCCTGTGAGCACCTTGGACCTGGCGCGAGGGCAGGGCGGGTGTTTGCCTGGGAAGGTGTGAACACAGATCTGTGCGCTTAGACTGCGTGTCAGCTTGGGTGTCGTAGACAGACGTCTGAGAACTTGACGCAGGGCGGTGCCGTTTAGCTTCTCGGGCTGGCTCACTTAGGGGTAATTAAACTGCCAGTGTTATGTATTAGTTTGGTCTTACAATGTTGTGTGAGCGCCCAGAGGCGTTCTAGCAAAGGGAGTGCTGTTTTATTCATCAAATAAAGTATCAAAATCCAGGCAGCTGTCTCGAAAGGGTGTTTCCCGTCAGCGTGGCGTGCGGCTCAATTCTGCTGTGAAGCTGTTGACTGAGTTGCTTTGAGGAAGGAGGCGGCAGAGACTATTTCCCAGAGCGCGAACTTCCTGGCCCCCGGCCCCAGCGCTGGACTCTTGCCAGTTATGGGAAAATTGGAATTCCTGAGAAACCACATAGAATTGCATAAAGGTGTGGTCCTTCTTCCAGTTTCATAGGGTTTTGTGAATAATGACAATCTTCTTCTTCCGGCTGCAAGAATATGAAGAGATTCTTCCAAGAAGCAAAGTGGTTGAGCCAACACTGTTCCTCACGAACACGCACGGGCACTAAATACAGGGCTCAGCATGCTCACCGGCTTGGATCTCAACTCAACCCTCCCTCACTGTGGAGTTTCAGGCCCTCAAGGCCTCAGTTTCTATGTCTGTAAACTGGGCCCCCAGAAGGTGCCAACCTCACGAGGTGGCCGTGGGAGTAAATGCCCCCCCTTGCACTCAGCAGATATGAGTTGTCACCGGCAGTATTAGGGTCAGGTGCAACAGTAGAGGGTGGTGTTTAGTCCTTGGAGGTTTAACATCTAGGCGGAAAGAGAAATGACAACAACAACGTCATTCGCATCTTTCCGTTAGGACCAGCACCAGACTGGAGCTTTTCACAGGTTACCTGCAGTAAATATGAACACAGATGAGAGCGGAGGACCCTATAACAGAACGCGTGCGGTCAGGGGTGCAGGCCCACCTGCGTTCAGAACACGGGCAGGGGGTCTGCAAACCGCACAGACTTATCTGCGAAGGGTCATCCGAGCAGGAGAATCGTCCCAGGAGCAAGCTTGGGGACCTTGCGAGCTGCTCTGGCCGACGGGAGAACTGCGGACCAGCTGGTGGGATGCGCAGAGAGGCCGCGAGGCAGGAGGCGAGGGGAGCACGCAGACAGGGCCGTGGACACGACATGGAAGCGGCTTCCTCGTGCCTGCGGGAAATGCCCTTCCCTGATGTCTCTTGAAGCCGAATCCGTCCTGGTCCTCCGGGGCCTGGAGCTGTGAGGTGTGCGCTGGAGGATGAGGATGGAGATGTTTTCAAGGTGATCTTTCTGCCACTCGATTTCAGAACTAGGGACAACAGCAGCAGTTGGAGCGGCCGCTGCGAGGCCTAATTTGGGCTTGTGTGAAAGTGGTGGCGGGGAAAGGAGGCCAGTGCTAGTGATGGATTCGCCGAGCAGGGCGACCCCGAGTGCGCGAGTGTCCCCTGGGCAGGCAGAGTCCCCTCCGTGGATTACAGGTTCCCAAATTCTGGTCCGTTAGCACTGGCTGCAGGTGACTAAGCCAGGACTTGCTCAAAATGCAGATTTCTGGGCTGGCCAGGCTGCCGCGAGAGACCCCCCAGCAGCTGCTGTTCCAGCCCCATCATCTGACCATGTCCTCCCGGGTTAAGTCACCCTTGTCATTTCCATGGAGTCGACCCTTTCACCTGTCTTGGCTCTGCTGGGGGACGAGGGGTCAGCGGTGAAGGGGACGCAGCAGGCTTTGCTGGGCTGGCAGGGCGCAGGCCACACCCGGAGTGTGCGGCACACAGGCGGTGGTGTAGACAACGTTGGGGAGAGGAACACCCAGGATGCCTGCTGCCCTTCTGGGACATAGAAGATTCTGGGTCCCCATGAAGTCCCCCGGACCTGCCCTGATCACACGCACTCCCTCCCCACAGGGAGGAGGACGTCACTCCAAAGGTTGGGTTTATCATCCTCTCATTTTTAGAAAAGATTTTCCCCAAAGATGATGTTGGGTTTTGTCTGTTTTTGAACTTCACAGAAGCAGAATCACCGTCTGCTTTTCTCGACTGTCCTGCTGGGGTAGGAGCCGCACCCGCCGGGGTCCCGTCCCAGCCTCGGCACTCGGGGCGCGTGATTCCGGTGGGGCGTCCAGCGCCCTGACCTCGGTCTCCCCACCTGTCAGTGGATAATCACAGTCTGTAGCTCGTAACGTGGTTGTAGTTAGTGTGTTCCTGGAGGGGGAGCCTTAGATCGTGCGTGGAAGCTATTACGTTGTATTTTTATTCTACAACCTGCTGTTTTTCACTCAATGCCAAGATTTGGATTGTGTCTTCGCCGATGCACGTAGCGGTCGGTAGTTCATCCTGTTTTCACCGTGCGGCATTTTATTTCAGGCTTACACCACAGTTAGTTACCCAGTCCCCGCCGTGTGCAGACTCTCCTCCCCCTGCACGCTGCACCGAGGATTCTCACGTGTGCACCCCTCCACAGGCGTCGGCCAAGAGTCACGCCTGGGGCGCAGGGCTGTGCGTGGGGAGCGCGTGCTCAGCTTCCCGGGTCAGCCCAGCGGTTCTCCCACGTGCTGGGCCCTTTCCTGCCTCCCTGCAGGAGGGCGCCCTGTGTCCCTTCTCCCCGACACAGCGGCATCTGCAGTCCTGCTGCGTGTGAGGCGCGATCGTACTGTGGTTCCGGTTGCGTTTCCCGGGTGGATCACGAGGCGAAGCATCTTCTCACCGACCTACCGCATGGTCACGCTCACCTTCCCCGACGTGCCTCGCGATTCTTGCGCACGGCCCACGGGCTGTTTGCCGATTTCGTACCGAGTGTCCAAGTTCTGTATTTGCTCTGGGTGCTGCGCCTGTGTCTGCTGCACGGGCTGCAAACATCATCCCTGTGCTTGTGGCTTCATTTTTGTTTGTTTTTTTCTGTCTCTTAATACTATATTTTGATCAAAAAGAAGTTCTTAATTTAATGTAGCTGAGTTTATTGGTCTTTCTGTGTCTTGTTGAGGAAATTGTGCCATGTCGGTTCCCGGATGCATCCTCAGATCTATATCCAAGTTCGTTAATTCATTCTTACCCGTAATGTGCTGTGCAAACCGTAGCTTGATTACTGACTTCAGCATCGTTCATTTCTAGGGGTTTTATTTGGTCCTTTTAAAATCCAACCTGTCAGGTATGACGGTTTCATCTGCATCATACTCTCGGTCTTCTGTTTCTACTTAAATTCAACATCGGTTGTCTTCATGGGCTGATTTTGCAATCAGTGGCCTCAGCTGGAGTTTGCACATTAAGGCTTGTTTTCGCATGTGCTCAGTGACTTATTATTATGATCCTGTGTTCCTTTGACTTTCAGGAAAGTGTGATGGGGTTAAAAGTGTCTTCCAGAGAGGGTTCTCTGCGACCTCTGTCGGGCACTGGGGACTCTGCCCACCCAGGACCCCTTTGAATGACACTTGCAGCTTCAGTTTTTCTGGCCACACAGGTTGGGTCCTGACAGCCAAGCTTGTGCGCTTCCTCCTGCTCCGCCTGGAGCCGCGACTAGGCCAGGTGACATCCACGCTCATGTCTCCTGCCCCGGGACGGGGGCCTCCATGTTCACCACGTCCCGGCGCCTGCCCTGGGAGGAGGGCGTCCAGGCCGGGGCTGGCTCTGCACAGCAGGAAACGCCTGCGCTAGTCCACCTGCGCCGGCATCTCTTCCCTGTCATCTGGGGCAATTTCTGTTTTCCCACCTTCTCAGAAATACATTAAAAAAGGTTTCCTAATCTTTTAAAATCCAATAAGCCAGTCACAAAAGGATGGAAACTGTCTAATTCCACTGCTCTGAGGTCCCCAGAGGAGTCAGACCCACAGTGTTAGAAGGGCGCGTGTGGGTGCCCGGGCTTGGGGAGGGGAACGGGACCGAGTTTCAGTTTTACAGGATGGAAAATTCCGTGGTGGAGGGTGGTGGTGGCTGCACAGGATGTGAACGTGCTTAACGCCACCGGGCTGGACACATAAAGTTGGTTAAAATGGTAAACTTTGTTGCATCCGTTTCACCACAGCCCTTTTTGGTCCAGTGTTTCCAGGTGTGGGGTCCTGGCGGGGCTGCCTGACTGTGCGCTCAGCCCCACGGCAGGCCCAGGGGCCAGCAACCCCCGCCATCAACTGCGTGTGTCTGCCCGTCCTTCAAAGCACTCTTCGGGGCGTCGCCACCAGCGAGCACACTTGCCGGCTTGCTTCTGGTGGTGTGCAGGAAGAAAGCAGCAAGCGTGTCAAATGCACTCATTTCATACTGCTCTCCCTGATTTAGCGCGTCTGTACCCCCGCCCTGCTGGGGAGGCATCCTAAGACCCCGCCGTATAATAAAGGCAAACTTGGAACCAAAGCAGCCCTTCCTGGTCAGCAGCCGTGCTCGCAAGACACCGGGGCTTGCTCTCTGCTGAGAAGAGTGCTGCGGACGGTGGGCGCTGCCTGACGCAGGACCTCCCGGCCCTGTTGACGCAGCTGGAACACCCGACGTCTGCAGAGCACCGTGACATGCCGGTGAGGCGATTCCATCACATGCAGGGTGACTTTACCAGCAGAAAATGTGTACTGTGGCGTGTCTGAGCGTCGCCAGGCGTTGCGGCTGCTCCCACGGCAGACACACCTCTGACACCAGGCTTCCTGTGCAAGAGGAGCTGGCTTCAGGCTGACCTGACGTCATGCCTGTTCATGATGATTAAATGTTGGCAAGTAGAAGGATTTAAGGAAAAGTTATGGGAGAGAAATTTCAAGTTGAGAAAATCATTTTTTTCTCCTGACAACAGGGAAAAAACCAAAACAAGGCAAAACACAGCATTGTTGTTAGATTTATCAGAGGAATACCTCATTCCACTTGAGAGAAAGTGGCCCGAGAACAGCACTAGGTCATCCTCAGCTTCTGCCCAGTGTTTGGGATGGAAGAAAGACGTCCTCCCGCAGAGAGGAACCAGCTGGGCTAGCGCATCAGCCACGCTGGCGCCTGCGTCCTACAACTCATCGCTCGTCCAGATAGACCCGCACGAGTAAGCAGCCACCACCTCGAGGGGAGGCCGCGCCGGCCAGACAGAAGTGACCAGCGTCCGGGGCACAGCCTGTCTGCTGGGAGACCAGGGCTGGCGCAGTCGATGGTGGCGGTTTTCTTGCTGGAGGATCCGGGCCATGGGAGCTGCAGCTGCGCCCACACAGGGTGGCCCCGGCCGACGGCACGAAGGCCAGAGAGCGGCATTTTAGTCTTTGTGGGACAAGAGACGAAGCCGAGGCTATTATGTAGTACTTAGATGACGAGGGAGGGTAAAGATGAAATTCAAAACTGCATTTGTGGACCTGGACATTTATTTAAATTTCATACAATTTTCACGTCATGAAAAATCCTGATTCCTTTTCCAACCCCTCCATGATGGGAAAGCTGTTCTCAGCCCGCCTACGCTGCACTAAACCTCGCTGTCGCTTGCTCCCAGGCGGGTGGCGAGGGCCAAGGGAGCCACCAGGAAGAACCCAGGGGGTCCGTCTCGGGCCCAGGTGGCAGCCACTGCAGAGCTCGGGTGGCCGGGAGAGCGGGTGCCTCCAGCTCACCAGGGAGCGCGTCTCGGGGGAGAGACTGGGGATCTGCCCAGCTAGGCTGCAAGTACGTTCTTGACGGTACGTTTATAGAATTTTCTCAGGGCAGAGTCAGGCCGGGCGTGGGCTGGGTTCTGCCGCTCGGCGACACCAGAATTTATTCCTGCGGGCAGAGGACGTAAGTGGAGAGCTGGAGAGAAACCCCAGGGCTGGGTTTCCAGATCACCTGCCTCTTCTAGACCCAAATGCTTCCTTCTTTCTCTTTTTTACAAATAAATTTAATTTAGGGTATACATGGCGTTGTAGGATACATGGAGATGGTAAAACTGTTATTATAGAGAAATGAAAAGGAAATTAATATTCCATCATCTCACAAAGTTACCTATTTTCTAGTTTTTTGGCAAAAGCAGCTAAAATCTACCCATTTGGCATGACTCCCATATGCAGTACAATTGTATTCACTGCAGTCTTTGTGCTGTGAATTAGCTCTTCAGACTTGCTCACCCTGCATTTCTGCTACTTTGTAACCTTCCCTTCCCCCACCCCCGACACTGGTAACCACTGTTTTATTCTCTGTGTCTGTAGATCTGCAATTAAAACAAACTTTAGATTCCACATATAAGTAGGATCATCCATTATTTTTCTGTGTCTGGCTTAGTGTGTTTAGTATAATGTCCTCCAGGCTCACCCGCAGAGGCAAATGACTGGGCCTTGCTCCTGTTCAGGGCTGAGTAATATTCCACTGCATACATATCAGTTTCTCCACTCATTCGCCCATTGATGGGCACTCACACTGTTTCCATCTCTCGGCTGCAGTGAACGTGGGGTGCAGATGTCTTCACAAGGTGGTGATTTTGTTTCCTTGGTTACACGCCCAGAGGGCAGATTGCTGCATGGGATCATAGCTCTGTTTTTAATTTCTTTAGAAACCTCCATCCTGTTTTTCATAATGGCGGCGCCAATCTACTTCCCACCAACAGTGCACTGGGGGAAAACCTGAAAAATTCCCCAGCAAGATGTGGTACGAGGTGAGGACACCCCCTCTCACCACCTCTATTCAACATAGCACTGGCCATTCTAGCAGAAGCAGTCAGACAAGAAAAATAAATAAAAGACATAAAAATCAGAAAGGAAGAGGTAAAATTATTTCTATTTGTAGATGACACGATCCTACATGTAACAAAACCCAAAAGTTCTGCAAAAAACTGTTAGAGCTAATAAATGAATTCAGTAAAGTTGCAGGATACAAAATCAACATACAAAAATCAGTAACATTTTTATATACAAATAATAACCAATAATAACCTAATAGAAAAAGAAATTAAGAGAATAATCTCATTTATAATTGCATCAAAAAACATAAAATACTGAGGAATGAATTAATCGACGGGGTGAAATGTCTGTACATTGAAAACTATAAAACGTTGATAAAAGAAATTGAAGAAGACACAAATAAATGGAAAGATCTGTGCTCAAGGACTGGAAGAATTAATATTGTTAAAATGTCCAAACTTCCCAAAGTGATCTGTGGATTCAATCCAATCCCTTTCAAAATCCCAATGGCATTCTTTACAGAAATAGAAAAAAATAATCCTAAAATTTGCACAGAACTATGAAAGACTGCAAATAGCCAAAACAATTCTGAGGAAGAAAAGATGGAGGCCCCACATGTCCTGATCTAAAATTTTATCATACAGCTACGGTCAGGAAAACTACACAGTACTTGCGTAAACACAGACGGACCGACCAGTGGAAGGGAATGGAGACCCCAGAGAACAATCCAAATGCACGCAGCCAGCTGACTCTTGGCGAGGGCACCAGGAGGACACCATGGTGCAGGGCAGACAGATTTCCACCGCAAAAGCATGAAATAGGACCCTTGTCTTACACCAGGCAAAAAAACCAACACAAAGTGGATTAAAGGCCTAAATGTAAAACCTGAAACCACAAAACCCCCAGAAGAAAACGGAGGGAAAAGCTCCTCGACAGGGGCTTTGGCAGTGGTTGTTTGGATATCACCCCGAAATCTCAGGCCACAAAAAGCAAAAAATAAATAAGTAAGGGGGGCTACCTCCGCCTGAAAAGCTCCACGCGGCCAAGGGAACAATCGACACGATGAAACGGCAGCCCACGGACTGGGAAAGAATATCCGCAAACCGGGGATCTGATAGAGGCTTAATATCTGAAACTCATAAAGAACTCACACAACTCAGTGGAGAAACAAATAACTTGATTAAAAAATGGGCAAAAGTATGTGTACACAGAAGACATAAAATGTCCAAGAGGTATATACGAAGAGGCAAAAACATCACTAGTCATCAGGAAATGCAAATCAAAGCCTCTGGGAGGTGCCATCTCTGTCCCTTGGGGTGGCCTTACCAGAAACTCAAAAGAAGACAGATGTTGGCCAAGTGCTTTGTGTGACCTAGAATGGCAGAGACACACTGCGTTTCCTGTTCCCTTGACCAGGTACAGAGAGGAGTGTTTTAAGGTAGTTACACGCCATGGTTTGCCACTGATAAAACTGACATGACTTACCGAGGATGAGTACACAGACTGTGTGTGTTCTTGTGTCGTCATGGGCAACTGTGATGTTGGTTTTCCAGCCAATGGCAAAGCTCCTGGTGCTCTGCACAATTCACACAGACTTTATTTTAGGGACAAATCTCAAATGCTGTGCAGATGAGGACCGGCAGGGTCCTCGCACACTTTATTACGGATATACTTTACCACGCTCTGCTCTGTGTGCTCCTGAGTGCTAGAACGCCCACGTTTTTAGGCAGAACATGAAACTCAATGTCTTTGCACATCCCAACCAACAAGGAGCAAGGACACCGCCCCTAGGGGTTCTGGGGATGGGTGGGGCCCGAGCCGTGGGGCTGACCCCAGGAGGATTTACCCTCAGGCGTCTCACCTTTACCTGAATTTATTTGGAAATAGGCAAACTCATGTGTGTTTCTTATTTGCTACTTAAAACATGTAAACAAAGCAAAATAAAAGTCCAAAAATAGTTTCTTTTTTAAAACGGAAAGCTCTCTTTCCCCCCAGAGAACAATGGTGACTATGGAATAATCTGGGAGGTAATAAAAACCGCAGGGACAGGGCAGGGGAGGCAGAGCTGCTCGGGGTCGCTCCTGCTGGTGCGGACACGTGGGTCAGCAGGGAGGGGCGCGTGGTGTTGGACTCGGTTGTCAGGGTCCTCCTGGCTTTTCCAGATGGAGTCTGTAAAATGCGTAAGGGAAGAAACCACGTCCCGTTTGTCCTCACGTCCCCAGGGAGGCACACATGGGCTGATGCTTACACGCTTGATGAGATCAACACGTGTTTGGTGAATAAACGAATTAGCATCTGCCACCAGAAGGGAAACCTGCCTCTGTTGCTGCGGATATTCTTTGGTTGTAACGATCTTTTAAACGAGATTTTTAACATGAATTATTTGATCTAAATCTTTACCAAAACCTTGTGAGGCGTGGAGTATTTCATAGATGGGGAAACTGAGGCAAAGAAAAGCTAAGTCATTTTCCCAGGCGTCCTTTGCTTATCACTGATGGACCTCACACCCCTGGGGCTGCAACCTGGACCTCATGCCTGCGGCGGCCACCACGGCTTCCTTGTTTTCCGTGGCGCCACGCGCTGTCCCGTCCAGCGAGGACCCGCACGCGAGTACACTGGGATCTGTGAAGTTGGTCGTGGAAGACTGCGCCTTTCTACTGAACAGCATTCGATAGTCTCGTAATAATATAATCTAAAGTGTATTTTAAAAAGGAAGTGAATTCTGTTTATTTTTCAATCAGAAAATAAAAGATAACCATCTCACATGAAATTCAGAAAGCCCAGAAAAGGAGAGCTGGAACTTCACAGCTGGAGCACGGGTGTGCGAATGCTGTGGTTTGGCTTCTGCTGGCCTCCGTGTCCTGTGTGCACGGCACACAGTCACGAGTGCGAGTGCGGAGCATTTCCCGTGTTCTGTGCAATAGAGACTCGTAATCTCGTCTGGGCCGTATTCTAGTGAGCGGAAGTCCTCTACGGAGTCCACCCTTATTTTAAGACTTTCAGGAGTTTTGGAACTATTTCTATTAGAAATCACACTTTAATGAAAGAACACCTTTATGTGTAATGGTTTTTCTGTATTAAGGATTTTTTCCCCTTAGGTGGGATTCCTCTATGTGGGTTTATAGGTAAAAGGATATAAATATTTCTGTGGCTTTTGTGACCAATTGTCCGGTAGCTTTCCAAAAGCAACAGCTAAACCTCTGCGTTACGACCAGTGCAGATGGAGAATGTACGGGTTTCCTCTGCCCTTGCCTAGAGAACAGTCCGTGATTTTTTTTAGTGTTTTCCTAACCCAGGAAACTGAAAATTGATGTCAAAGATAGAATTGAAATTTTATCTCTATTGCTCGGTTTGGAATGTGGGCTTGTAGTAAGGAGCTTGGGTTTATGCAAGGAAATGGAAACAAGGGCTTTTGCCTTGGGGGTGACAGTGGGCCACTGAGGACCCCTAAAGCTGCTCTGCACAGGGACCCCAGGGCCGCCCCAGAACCACCTGCTCTGTGGGTTCCACCAACTCTAGAAGGATTCTCCTGCCCTTCGGTTTGAACAGACACAGGTCACTATCAGCCCAAGCACCTTAGGGAGATCACCCACTTTGGAGCCTGCAGTTTGATTTAATAGAAGGGGCTGGGCAGTCAATGCACACAGGGCCACTGCCACCCTGCACGCCGGGGCCCCGAAACTACAGCAGGGGAAACCATAAATGCTTCAAAGTCAGACAGAAATCCATGTTTTGATTTAAATTGCTGCTGCCTGCAACCTGGCTGCTCAGGTGGTTTGTGGCTTCTCTTTCCTCTCAAAGACAAAGGAGCCCGACTTGCCAGTGGCAGCGAGCCCCGTCCGTGTGTGCTGGGCGCCGCCTGGTGTGCACGCAGGATGCTGCAGCCCGGCCGGGACCAGGACGACGCGGCTGCAGAGAATTCTCCCAAAAGAGACTCCAAAAAGCATCCTCTTTCCTTATGACTATGAGAGTGGAAACTTCCAGTACTTGTAGCAAATGACAAGCAGTGAAAGTTCTCACATGTCACTGCAGCCGACCTGCCATCACGGTCATGGGAGGGTGCGGTCAGAAGAAGCCGCCCCAACCGCACCCAAGGCCGCTGTTCCCCTCCCTGCTCTCCCTCAGCACCCCTTCCTGCCGCCCGCCCTCCGCTCGCTCTTCCTGACCCCTGCAGGTCTGGACTGAGACGGGCCAGGGCTCAAATTCAAGCTGCCACAATCACATTCCCCGCCACCCCCCACCCAGCTTTGGACAAGTTCCTTAAACTCTGCAGCTTTCCTCACCTGTGACATGAACGGAAGACATGTCCCTTTGCAGAGGCGTTGAGAAGATGGCATGTTAACACACACAAGCCCCGCTCAGAGCCTGCCGACGCCCTGTGCCCGTCCTGGCCTCGGCTCCCCCGGGCTCCTTCTCCTGGAGCGAAGCCCCAGCAGGAGGGAGGTGGGGCGTCCAGGTGGGGCGACCCCCAGTTGCCACGCAGCTCCATGGCCCCCGCGCCACTGTCCATACCGCAGGACGGTGCCGGGTCTGGAGATGAGGATCCCGTAGGCACCACCTGGAGGTCGAGCACACGCATCGGCTTCTTAAAACGTGAACTGTCGGATTACAGACCACTTGGTGGTCAGTGCTGTCGGCTCCGTTGCTTCCTGTCCGGGCGCTGGCCCGGCTCACTTCCACAACTGACCAGCTTCCTCTCAGATAACTGAGACAGGAACAGGCACGTGGCGGCTACGAGACCAGCAGGAGACGCGAGCAATGGTGGCGGATTCTGAGTCCCCAGGCTGTCCTCGCTGGCCAGCTGCCCGGTCTTGTTTTGTGGTCAGAGAGGAAGGAAGTGATTGGATTGCTGATCGGCACTTTCTTTCGGTCGTTCTGTGAGCTGTTGGCGCCTCCTTTGGAAACCGCGAGACGCAACCGCCTACAATTACTCGGGGAGCCCCCGAGGCTTACGTCGAAGGGGGAGAGAGGGAGGACAGGACCGGGTGACGGGAAGGTGGTGTTCAAGGCGGGAAGGTGGCGGCCCTGCTGCGCAGTCCCGGGCAGGGGAGAAACGCGTCACTCTCAGAGGCAGGGGCGAGGAAGGGAGGGCGTGCGGAAATGAATGGGTGTTTGCAGGCAGAAAGAGGAAAGTTGAGGAACGTTCCCTTAAGGAGGAGCCCACGCCACCCTCTTCGGTGTGAAGGGGAGGCCTGGCCGGCAAGACTGGGGCAGGTGGACATTGTCTGGGATAGTTGCTGCGAGCAGCGGAGCGTCAGGGTCTGCCGCTGCCCAGGGGTGTGGGGGCTGTGGTGGGCGGAGGTTTGGGGCCATGCTAATGGGGCCGGGTGTGGGCAGCGATCCCCCCAGTGAGAGGTGGCGTCTCGGAGCTGCTGGGCAGAACCAGATGCCCACAGCGGTGTCTGCCGACCTCGTAGGTGGAGCCAGGAGAGTTCGATTAGAAGCTCGTGACCTGGAGACCAGAGGAAGGTGCAGCCAGGCTCTTGCGCGGTGCCTCAGGTGTGAGCAGAGTGGGAGCAGGTGTGGCCTTTCCCCGTGGGAGCCCTGCATGGACTGCTGAGACTCCACGGCTGGGCCTGGAGTGGGTGCGTCACGGGGCTCCGGCCACCGTGTGGTTAGCTTCACCAGAGCTCTCGACACCGCTGGCCACACTTCTCGACCCTCTCTGTTCTCGGCTTCGGACAAGCATCAGGTTCCTGATGGGTTTTCTGACCTCACAGGAAATCTTTCTGCTCCCTGGTGGGCACTGCCTAGACCCACGGCGCTGGTCTCTCTCTCCGAGTTCCTTCCCTCGGAGACCTCATGCCTCGTGACTGCTCCCTCGAGGACGGTGCCGCACCTGGACCCCATGACTGCAGTTTCACACATATGTGTGGTGCCCTGCACAGCAACCCCATGCCCCAGGGTGACTCACATGCACTGTGACCACGATGGCGCTACCGGTGTTCTCCATGGCAACGCTCCTGTACGGTCCCCGGGAGTCCATGACTCACCTGTCTCAGTCCAGACAGCCCTTGACTGGGAAGAAGTGATGGCGGGCGGGAGCCGGCTCATTTCCACCCTTCACGCTCCAGAATGGGATGAAGTACGAGGAACCGACTCACCGGTTTGGAGGAAGCACCTTTGTCACAGTCCCCCCTAACTGTGGGTCACTGGCACCAGCGCGTCCCCACACGGTAGCTCATGTCCACCCCACAGGGATGTGTCCCCAGAAGGGTTCGAGAAAACTGCATATGTTTCCCGGTAGAAAACCGGGTCTTCCACTTGAGAACTTTCAACATCCCATTCCTCACAGGAAACAGCTGGAGCAGAGGGGGGCTGTGTGGTTGTCCGTCCGTCCCTCGGTCAGTGGGTAGATACACGGAGCCAGGGAGACAGATGCGGGAGAGGGGTGTGGAGGGGGTGAGGAAGGAGGGGAGAGAGTGTCCAACGGCCCTCGGGGCCACAGTGTTTCAAAATGCTTTATTGCTCAAGACCCCCGTTAGCACGTGAGTCTGCAAACCTGTACAACATGAAAGAGACTCTCTGAGGACCGGCAGGAACCACCCTCCTTCCCCAGGGCGAAAACAGTAAATAAAGGTTTTTCATTTACAAGCTGATGGTTCGGATCAGAGCCCATGCTGGAAATGAGATGCAGGTGCCGGCGATGACAGGATCGAGGCTTTTGGAACGCGCGCGCCCTTTATGTAAGACAAATATGTTTGACACAGTTTTGACATGTGAGACTGATCTGTTTAACGTATTGGATGGTGTTGAAAAACAGTCTGGCTTCACGGAGCAGACACTCGGGCGGAGGAAGGCACAGCAGCTCAGAGTCCTGTCGCCCGGGGTGGGGCCCGTCAGTCCACTAGGGGGGGCGGGGGGGTCCAAGCAGCTCAGAGGGACGCGGCGTGTCCTGGGAGCTGACAGGTGCCAAAGAGCCCCACAGGGGCGAAGGGAGGAGGGGGAGAGAGGGAGTCCTCAGCACTTTCTCCTGCCTGGTGAACTGGACTGTCGGGAAACACCTGGGGGATCCTGGGGGTTCCCGGGAGGTGGCCCTGGGAGGTGTTCCGGAGGTGGCCCTGAAGTTGTGCTGTTGGCCAGGGCCGTGGGGGGAGGCGCCAGGTAAGTGTGGGCGGGGGCTAATGGGAGGAGAGCGCCAGGGAATGAGACGTGGTCCACTGACCGCCACCAGCTCGGCGCTCGAATCCCGTGTGTAAATGTGCTCCGTAAATCTCGCCAGGACGGTTTACTTCCTCAGGTGTCCGGTGTGGTCGGGAGGGATGGGTAGAGTGGCCCGGAGCAGGAGAGTGGGATGAGGGCTACTCTGACCGTCAGGCTGCTTTTGGGATGTGCTGTCATCATCAGGATTCCCAGACGTGCGCTGGAGAGGGTGGGTCTGTTGGGTTTTAGAGGGAGGGGCGCAGCTTCCCTGAGGAGAAAACGCTGGGGACATTGGGTCGTGACGTGCAGTGTATGTGCCGTCCCGGAGGCTGGCGTGGGTCTGGACCAGGTTCTGTGCTTAGACGCTGGCCTGTCTCCTGAAAGGAAAGGCTCTCGGCGAGGACCGAAAGGAAATGCTCCTGGACATTTGGAAGCTGATGCAGAGAGGCGGGACGTGGGGGGCTGCGGGGGCTGGTCCTGGGGCTTGGGTGGCCGCAGGGCTGAGGGGGCCTGGCCCCAGCTCTGCTCTGAGCTGCTCCACCCAGGAGGATGCCTGAATCTATTGGTGCCACCAGCAGGGGTTCAACCCTGGCTGCTCAGACGAGAGGGTTTAGGTCATCTCCCTCCTCCAAATGCCCTCTCCAGACACCCCCGGATGTCCAGACGCTATGGGGGGCTCCGTGTGGTGTTGGGCCAGGGCCTGCAATCGCCGTCCCACACATCAAGACTGCCTTTGGCTAGGAGTCTAGGCGCACACACTCGCGTCACACTCCGCAGAAGAAACATTTAAATGTTCTGTTTAATTTTGTGCAGGGCACCTAGGAAAAGACAATTTAGAAATTCTATGTTTGACAACATGACCTTCTTCTGACTCTCCTCTGAGCAGAAATCATGTGTTTGGAGAGAAATATCTTAGGCAGAAAGTCACTAGGCATCGGAGTCTGAGAGGGCCATGGCCCTGGTGACCACCCAGAACCTCCTCTCTGTTCGCCGAAGCCAAGTGCAGGCAAACGAGTGTCAACCCTCTCCTGGGGGTCCTCTCCACAGGGCGGGGGCGGACGACTCTGTGTTCTGATTCCCAGCATAGTTGCGTGGTGCAAACTGCCCCTTCAGACTGACTCCGTCTGACTTCTCCAGGCTTCAAGCCCCCGGGCGTCACTGCTGGGACTCGGAGCGGCTCTACCCAGTGGCGTC
>RJWJ010026164.1:0-23270 GCA_004363605.1 Indri indri
TGCTACATCACCTGTAACTTATGCCCTCAACATACCAGGACACATTCTAGGAGGACAAAGCATCTTCTACTTTGCTGATCACATTTCCAGGGCAGCATCTTGTTTGTGACTTACATCCTCCAGTCTGCTTCTCTCTGAAAAAATTTTCAAAACTTACGGGAAAATGGTTTATTGCCTTTATCGTTCTGGTATTTGTGGACGTTTTAAGTTAATGATTTCCTTTGTTTTACTGTGCCCACATCTTTTCCGAACAAAACGAAACAAAAAAGCAGATATATGTTCCATTTATTTTGGTACTCTAAAGCTAAAAAATGAAGAAGACAGTAGCTTAAAGTTGACTTTCAACCTCATCGTGTGAAACTTTATCAAAGTTTCCAAAATGCAGATAAAAATAGTTGCCTTCAGGGTTTGAGAGGATACTCCGTGAATGCTAGTGCATAGACTGCCATCTACTGGACTTTGGTGATATAAAACTAACTAAGCCGCTCCAGGACCAAGTGCATTTAATAACAGAAGCAGGCTCCGTCAAAGAAAAGCACGGTACAGATGTCATTAATTTTTGTAAGAAAGATAAGTATCTGGCTAGCTTAATGGAATAAATAAGTAGAATATGCAGGCAAAACAATATTCTGGTCTGGAAATACTCATTACTAGGGAGTCTGTATTTCCATTGGCAGAGTGATGTTTGTTATTTTGGTGAATATAGAATCACAACATTCATACTAATAAAATTATTTTCAAATTGTGGCTCGTTAATATGGCCAGGGAGAAGAGGTAACTCATACTGTCCTTCATGTGGTGGAATAAAAGTAGGTATGTGGAACTTCCTTTTAGGACATTCTGTCTAATCACATAGTCTGAAAAAAATACATTGCAAGTGGGTACCGCTATGTACAGTTACAGAAACTCACCAATTCTGATGAAGACATATCAGTATTACTGTGAACTACTGTGTTATCTGAGAGTGGAAATAAATGTTTATTCATATTCACAAAAAAAAAAGGAACTCACCAATTCTTATGGAATTGAACTCAAAATCACAGCCACAGTGGTAAACCTCTCATAAATAAAATTCAATCTTCATTTCAGAAGGCAGCAAAAGGTTTTTATAGTGCCTTGTGGTCATTATTTACCAAGAGAGATGCTTTCAACAACAGTGTAAGAAATCACTTCCAGGCACCGTAAGTCTCAGAAGGGTGTATGTGTTTCTGTGCGTGAACATGTGTGCACATGCATGTGTGCATCTGTAACGTGCACATCTGTGTGGTGGGTTATTGTTACAGGAGTTCTTTATCTGGTGGTAGGCATTAAATTAAATGTCTTTGATGAAACCAATAGAAGAAATCATGACAGATTGTGTACTAATGAAAGAGTTAAATGGATGTGTTTAATATTAAACACACAAGCACAAAAGAATGTATACCTAATGATAAATAATTTGGAATTAATAAAATGGAATGAGGTTTCTATTCTAAATCCTTGAGTGTTTCCTGGATAGATTTTTTAAAAGTCTGGATTTTAAGATAGCTAAATTTTTATTAATACATCATGACTATGCATACTTCTGCAGTACATATGATATTTTGATATATGCACACAATGTGTAATGATCAAATCGGGATGATTGGAATATCTATCATCTCAAACATTTATCATTCCTTTGTTTTGGGAATATTTGAAATCTTCTCTTCTAGCTATTTTGAAATACATAATACATTATTGTTAAATAGAGTCACCCTACTATGTATGAAACAGTAGAACTTATTCTTTCTAACTGTATTTTGCTACTCATTAACAAAAAAGCTAAATGTTAAGTTAGATAAAATTTAAAGAAATTGTCTAAGTGTTTTATCTTTTTTAGCACATTAACTGCCATGTGAGTTGTATTTAACTCATGCTAGTTTTGAGCCCGGAGCCTTGTGGAGCATATATAACTCACACTTCTCTTTACCTTGCTACAATTAATGTCGGATTGCATTGCATGTAACTCACTCACAGAAAACAATAAAAAAAATAACAAATTTTTCATTAAATTAGAAAGGATCATTTTGTTCTAGAAGTTTTTATTCTATTTTCATAATAAAACACATGACCCCCAAGGAAAAAATTTTTTCTAGTGTGGCAGTCATGTGTTAGACACTATAATAAATAGAAAATAATATATTTTTATATCTTATGAGACTTCTAGCCTTTTTTTAAACCTGAACTCTCAAATGCAGAGAATTAGCTTAGAAAAATAACTGTTGGGGTTAGGCTTTGAAATTTACCCTTACTAAGCATGGCAACGTGTTCTCAATGGTTTTGCTGGCTTCAGTTCTTGTTTGTGTACCAGAAAAGAAGCATCTTTCCTTTACCTAAATCCAGTAAAATTAGACCTACATAGCTGAAAACATGAGGGAAAACACGATTATGGAATAAATTCTAAAGTATTTACGTGGTGAATTCAGGCAAAAATGGAACTGGCGTATGTGAAATAGCAAGATAAATATACTGCCAATCAGTATAGAAAGTAAATTAAGTACATTGATGAACACAACCCCACATTCATGAAGAAATTCCCACATTCCCATACTCTATAAATCTGTATTGTCTAAGACTGAAGCCACTAGCCACATGTGACTATTTAAATTTAAACTAGTCTTACATTAAATAAAATACAAATTTATTTCCTCAGTCTTACTGGCTACATTTCAAGGGCTCAGTAGACACACATGGCTAGTGGCTAAGTACCGGACAGCACAGATAAAGAATATTTTCATCATTACAAGCTCCATTAGACCATGTTACTGTAAGCCATCAAAATCCTATCTTGGTTCTTTGTTATAACTTGTAACAGAAGTTTTGAAAAAATTCCACATAGTGAAAGAATAGCCATACACCTCCAATTAACAACTGTTTCATTTTCTGGTTTATTGGGTGAACATATTCCTAGCTTTAAAATAGAGCTGGCATAAAAAAAAACTATTGCTTAAAAAAGATAACTCATAGGGTGCTAAAATTGGAAAAGACCTAGAGATAAATCATATATTCCATATGTTCCATCACTCTCCTCTTACTAATGAGTGCACTCAGACTAAAAGAGGAAAATAACTTGTATGAGGTCACAGGAGCTTGGCAACCACAACCCAGCTTCCTGACTTCAAGTCACATTGTGCATTTTGAACTCCAGTAAGTAACCTACAGCTATCCTGAGGCTATATGGTAACCTGAATAAACCTCATGAGTTATATAAAGAATCTAAAAGGAATAAAAAATGGAGACTCTCTTAATATGCTATATATTACTTTATATGTGAAATAATAAGCAGTTCTCAAAATTAACACTAGGTGTCAGATCATCAGATTTGAAAAGTTAAACCTGATGAACCCAGAGTCTTTGTGTTTGATCAGGAAACGTCTATTTTTCCCAAATCCATTGCAAATTATATGGCACAGTAAAGTAGTTTTGCTTGAGTTGGTTGTCCCATGAATTGGGACAATACAATCAGTCAAGTCCCTGCTTACGATTTCTTCTGATTTTCTTCTAAGAAGAGAATAATATTCACTTTTTGTAAGTCTAAATTGATTTGTGTTAATGATTTGGGGACATTTTTAATTGTTCTCTGCATTTGAGAAGAAGCCAAGATGTTCAATGCTTCTTAACTATAAAGAGACTTAAAGTGGCATTATACTTTGTCATGTCATGTGTACTTAATACCTGCACGGTGACACAGCTCCAGTGCAAATATAAAAAGTCTTTGCTTTAGATAACTTACGGGAAAAGACACAAATGGAAGGCAAGAAACAGAGATTTAACCCTACCTGGTGTAAAACAATGTGGCAAGACTGGAGATATGAAGGGAAGGGCTTAGGCGGAGGAGAGAGAAAGTTCGGGGCAGCGCCTCTCAGGACATGGGTTCTGACGTGAGGGGCACATGGAAGAACAGGCTCTGAGTCCAAAGCCAGCTCAGGGGCTGAAGGGCAGAGTGAAGAGGGAAGCTTGGCAAGAGAAGGGAACAGGAAGGAGTGTGGGCAGAGATAAGGAGCGCAATCTAGCCAGCCCTGACTCTGCCTCTCCCTCTGAAGATGAGAACTTCATAGAAGGGAAATCGAGGGACGAAGTCAAGGAAAGAGGCGATAGAATTAGAAGACCTTGAAAGGAAAACGAACCCATTGTAATTCTGCAGAGAATGGGGAGGGTGAGATTAAAAGAAATCGGAGTTCAGAAAACAAGAGGAATTCCCATGAAAACAGTCAAACCAAAATATGTGCACACGAAATCACTTTAATTTTTGAGAAGAAAAGGAATTCCACAATCACTGATCAAAGTCACTTTCACTTGATAAGCTTTGCAGTGATCGTGTCACTCATGCTCCTGCTCATGCCTGCAGGTACCTGGACACGCTGGACACATTAGGGTCGCCTCGAGCATTTCATGCAAGCTGCCTGGATTTATATTCTGCTGCCTGAAAGACTGTGTGATCCTCCTGCAGCCACTTTCAGGGACTGCAGCAAACAGGCCATGCAGTACAAAAAAGCAAGAGGACAAAGCACCCCCTGGGGGAACCAATTTTTCAGTGCCTCTCCCCCCTGCTGTTCTAGGAGCCTATCCAAAGATCTGTTGAGCATGTAAACCTTCCTGTTCATAGCTCCTACCCTCCACACACTACAAGATCCCACCAAATCAGGGATCCAGTATCTGGTCTAACAAAGGAAAAAAAAAAAGGTAATATGCCAATGGAAGGGTTTGGGCCGCCTTTAGAACACATAAACTTATGACTACACAGAGGGCTGAGATACTATGGCCCAGGATCTCAACAAGAGAAAACCCACTCTTACATTAAGGACATTTACAAAGTGAGGAAACTCACTGTTTCCTATGACCATTTCTTCTTGTGTTTGCAGGAATCAGATTTCTAATGTTCTCAAACTGATCCCTCTGGCATTCCATTGAAAAACAATCTCATAAAACTGAGAGAAACCCTGCTGTTTTATGTCTGTATTCCCAAATCTAGGAAAAGGGAAATAATGGTTAAAAGAATACCGTCATAGCCTGAGCTGAAAGGATTATTTTTCCGGAGGTTTTAAATCCCATGGTGTTATAGGGTGTCACAGGGGTGCCTTAGAGCTTTTTAGGGGGAAGAACATGCAGTGGCAAGGGGGAAGCTAAGTGGGTGTGGCTTAGGGCCCATTCCCCCAGCTTTGTTCTTCTTTTATCTCTTCTATATGCTGCAGTTTATATAAAAGTATGCATATTTTAAATGGTCCTCCTGGTAAATGTTTAACAACCAGCTCTCCAGAAGGTACAAAAAGCCCTGATTTGTACCGTTTGCCACTTTTCGTGGTGTAAATGCTCCCACTACAGCCAATTTCAAGCCACCAACATGAAGTCTCTGAATGCAAAGTCGGGAAGAGATGAACACAGTCAACTCTCAGCAGCTGACATGAGCCAGTTCCAGCACACCTCTGCTCGGCTCCTCAGTGGAGAACCAGAACTGGAACTCAGAACCGCCACAGTAAAATACAATTCCACCACACACTCCAAACTCCCAACAGTCTTGGACTGAATTACTCAGATTGATGTTTAAATCTCACATGCAACAATTTGGATTTGGGCTTTCCTCATCATGATGATTCAAGTGTTTCACAAGTAACAAACAAATGTCCAGTTAGACATGTAAATGTTAGAATCGTATATTCAGGAATTCCAGCTTCAATGGGAGCTTAGAAGTTATTAGTACAACCATATCTCCTAGACCTAAATGTCTACTGTAATTGGTTTTTCATCTTGTGAGTAAATGCTCCCAATAACGGAAAATTTGCTACCTCTCAGACAATTCTTTACGACTTTAGGAAATACCCTTTCTTAAAATACACCCAATATCCTTTACCTCGAAGCTCTACCCATTGCTCATTATCCCCCACATGGAGCCAAGCAGAACAAGTCAAATTAAACTTCCATATGTTTTATTTCAAGATATTAAGGGGTACAAGTATTCTTGTTACTTGGATGAATTATATAATGCTGAAGTCAGGGCTTTTAGTGTTCCACTACCAGAGTAGTGTACATTGTACCAAACGGCAAATTTTCGTCCCTCACCTCCCTCCCACCCTCCACTTCTATTAGTTTCCAATGTTCTTTACACCACTACATGACCACATGTACCCCTCACTTAGGTCCCACTTATTAGTGAGAACATGTGAGTGTTTGTTTTTCCATTCCTGGGATACTTCAGTTAGGATAAAATTCTCCAATTCCATCCAAGTTGCTGGAAAAGACATTATTTCATTCCTTTCCATGGCAGAGTAGTACTCCATGGTATATATACCACATTTTCTTTATCCATTCATCAATTGATGGGCACTTAAGTTGATTCCATATCTTTGCAATCGTGAATTCTGCTGCGACAAACATTTGAGTGTAGGTGTCTTTTTGATACAATGACTTCTTTTCCTTTGGATAGATCCAGTAGTGAGATTGCTGGATCAAATGGTAGATCTACTTTTAGTTCTTTGAGGAATCCTCATACTGTTTGCCATAGAGGTGATAATAATTTACAGTCCCACCAACAGTGGATAAGTGTTTCTTTTTCACTGCATCGACACCAACATCTATTGTTTTTTGATTTTTTAATAATGGCCATTCTGATAGGGGTAAGGTGGTATCTCATTGTGACTTTAATTTGCATTTCCCTGATGATTAATGATGTTGAACATTTTTTCATATTTTTTTGGCCATTTGTCTATTTTTTTTTTAGAAAAACTTTGTTCATGTCTTTTGTCCATTTTTCGAGGAGGTTATTTGTTCTTTTCTTGCTGATTTATTTGAGTTCTTTGTAGATTCTGGATATTAGTCCCTCTTCAGATGTATATAGTTTGCAAATATATTCTCCCATTCTGTAGGTTGTCTATTTACTCTGTTAATTATTTCCCTTGCTATGAAGAAACATTTTAATTTAATTAGGTCCCATTTTTTTGTTGTTGTTGTTCCTGTATTTGCCTTTGGAAATTAGTCATAAATTCTTTGCCTAGATTGATATCTAGAATAATTTGTCCTATGCTTTCTTCATGATGTGATACCAAGCCCTGTCAACATCCTAGTCACTCTCCTCTGAGCTTGCTTCAACTTGCTTGTCCCTATGCTTTTCCGGGTTTGTGATGAATATCACAAGTATCACAGGTATCATGTGATCAGTTCAGAGTAAATCAGAACCAATCCCTTCTCTTTGTTTACTTTCTACATGGCTGCCACATTATCATCCTTTTGACACAAAAGACTTTCTCATACATGCCATTGCTAAGACATGCCTGCCCAACCTAACTTCCTTAGACTTGGGTTCTGGAAACCAAGCGCAGATTTTTACATTTATCACCATCTCCTTTAATCTTACGAGATTTAGTTCATTATGCCTGTCAGTACCTTTTTGATTCCTGATTCTCTTGTCCAATGTTTTCACCTTTATTTTCCTGAGATTAAGGCAAAAGACAAAGTCACCTGGTACCATCTGAAATATCTCTTCCAGGGGCTATCAATGTATTTATCCACATCATTTGGATGTTACTGTTCTAATTCTCCTTTGGTGAGTTAAAAATTACAGAGCTATTTTGTCCTCTTGGTGGATTCCAAAATTACCTTCAGCTGATCATTATTACTAACACATGAGAGTTCCGGAATAACCTACAAGGGGGATTGACCTCAAAGCATGTGCCCCTTGTATCAGCAGGACGCCCTTCTTCAATTAATAATGTATGTCAGAATAAGAAAGGATCAGGGAGAGTGGGCAGGTTTCCTCCAGCCTGGTCTGTCCAGAGATGTGTGTGTATAAATTGGTCTTTTCAGTACTATAGCTCTGTCATTATAAGAGGACTCTAGATAATAGTCCTAGATAATGAAATCATCTATTCACAATGTACAGCAGTGTCTGTCACACTGATGTTATCCTAACATCTTGTGTGCACCACAACTTTTCACTTGAATATTTAGAAAACTCTTCCTTGAGGTCAACAATAAAATAAAAGACACAGTAACTGCATGGTTACATCAGTAATTTGCTCTATCTCAGGCCCGTAGCATTTGGGCAGGAGATAGAATGAAGGCACCAGGGAGAATTCCCATTAGTATCAATTACATGCTATAAAACAAATCTGACTCAATGGCAGGGTAGCTATGGAAAGCCCTGAAGCTACTCATAGGTGTCAGAAGATTCACCTTTAAGTCCGAGTGGATATTCTACTATCAGGGGGCACCCATTCTCGAGTGGAGTTGCTTTCAGTTCAAGGAAACTCTTGAGTGGATGGGTTGGGGCCCGGTATGGGCTAGTCCGAACCCGTGGGCATATGTGCTTTAATCATGGGGGCCCTTCAGCTCCTGGTCACCCTATTAATACTAACTGTGGCATATGCTGAGAACTTGGGTGCTCCCTGTGGGGTACCTAGTTGTTTTAGTGTCCTTGAAGGGAATATACCTTTGCCGTGTAGGTGAAAATACCAAGTTTAACCCTATAGCCTATCTAGTTCCTCTAAGGTAGAAGTTGAGTGATGAACATAAAGGAAGAGTGAGCCTCAAATGGATGCATTCCAAAATTGACAGGAGGTGATCTTATTCCTGGACAAAGGAAGGAAGTGAGTATGGCCCCTTGGGTGTCCATTCAGGAAGATTGGGGAAATTCAGTCTAGGAAATGTGGGGGGCCCCAAGGAAGTGTTTGTCAAGGCCAGTGCCAATCAGAAAGGTAGAGAGGAATGCATTTGAAATTCCCCTGGAAACTGGAACTTTAAAGTGACCATGGATTTTTGTTGAGTATGTGAAAAAGAGGAGATAAGAGAAAGATTTAGGAAAAGGATAGAAATACCATTTTATTTAGTTTTTAAAACTTTATTTTATAAAAAATACCTAGTGAAATAATTATTTTTAAACCATTTACTAATGACAAAACTAAGTTTCAGAAAGGTTAGGAGAGTGGCCCAAAATCACAACTAGCAAACAAAAGAGCCAGAGTTCAAAAATCAGGTCTGTCTGACCACCAAATCCATGCTTTCCCCCATGAGAAAGAAGACAGAGGTGAGAAAGGAGACATATGGGAAAGGAACATAATGTTAATTGAGTTCCTATATAGGCCAAGTTCTATGCTAGGCATCTTACATATATATTTATTTTTATTATTTAGTTCTTACAGCAACAGATAAGGTTGGTATTTTTGTTCTGTTTTCCAGCTGTAGCTGTGGTTTCCTATGGAAGTCTGAGGGTTCCGCAGCACATGACTCTAATCCCCACCTGCCACTTTCTGCCCACCCCCAGCCTCCCTTCCCTGATATGCTCAAGGTTTTCTGCTAGTATCTAAAATGTGCAAAGGCACAGGCCTGTTGATTTCTCTGGAGTTACAACTCAGAAGTGCCATCTTAAGGCTGGGGAATCTCACAATTAATACCAGAAGCATGTTGCTACAGAGTAAACCAATGCTCCTGCTGCCACCACTGAATATCCAGACAGCAGGCAGCTGGAAGCTGCCTTCCGCTGCTGTAGGGCACTGTCCCTGTTTTATCCGTAGTTGCACTTCTGCCACCACCATGTTCCCTGTCCCCAAGTTCTGTCAAGGAAGAGCAGAAGATATCTGCCCTCCTCTCTGCTAGTTCAAAGTTCAGCCAAAGAGACTCCAAGTCCAAGTCCCCCAGGCTCATCCTTATAGCCCTTGCAAGTGGCTCACATAGACATTTTGTGGAGGCAAAACCTTGTTCCTCTTCACTTCCTCCAGCCAGAGGATGCAACCAGCCCACTGATCCTCTCTTTCTACACACAATCATTGTTTTATTTTAGAAGTCATATCACTTAAGCCTGTCCCCATGCCTTGCTCAAGGCAATGCTGGTCCACCCTGATGAGTTTCCTAACTTAGAATCACAGGAAGGCTGGAATTGCAAGGGGCAATGAGTACTCTTGGTCCCTTCCCTCCCAGAAGTCTTCTGGGCTCCTTAAGCAAACTTTAAAAATTACCTATTGTACTCCAAGATAGATAATAATTCATCTCACAGTGGGAAAAAAATTCCCTTCTTTTTTACCAGACTTTCCCTAAACAGATGAAAAAACTGAAGCTCACAGAAGTTATTAACAAAGAAGGAAAAGGAAGAGAAAAAGAGGAGAGAAAACATACCCAAGTTTTTTAAGCTAGTGAGTGAACAGCAGAGATTCAAACCTATGTCTGATTCCACTACACCAAGTTCCTCAGAGAAAATGATTCTCTGAGATTCAAAATGTGCAATGTTCGCCAGGGTGTTTCCCCTGGGAACCCCACTGCCGTGCTTCCTTACTGAGAGATGCCGCACCGAGAGACCACTAGTAGGCGCTGTGGACCACAGGCCCAGCCCAGCCCAGGTGCCAGCGCGGACCTTGCAGACCACGTCAGGCCCTGACCGGTCCAGTCACCTTCAGCTATTTGAGTCTTCCCAGCTGAGGTAGCAGATACCGAAGAGCAGAGAAGCCATCTCCGCTGTGCCCTTCCTGAATTCCTGACCCACAGAATCAGTGAGCACGATAAGATGGTTGCTATTTCACCTCTCTAGTCAGTTTGGTGTGACTTGTTATCCAGCAGTAGATAACGTGAGGAAATTCACCAGGAGGGCCAGGAGAGCAAATCCCCTAAAAAGCAAGGTTTTTGGTCATCCTAGGTAAACAGCATCAAAATGCTGGGAAGTAACATTCTGTCTCATAAGTCGTCCAAGTGCCAGAGTCTCTCACACTATAATTTTTGGCTGAGGGAGTCAATACACATATTACTAGGTTATTGTTAACTGAGTATTGTTCATGCTGGGCTGGGAAAACCTTTACTGGCAACAGTGGAACATTTGGATGTAAAATTGTCTGCCATGGAAAATATAAAAAACATTCTTTAGTGAAAAATACTGATCATCTGGAAAAACCTTTATCAGTATCTTACTGATGCTTTTAATTTTCTTATGAAACAAAAACAGTTTTCTCCTAGGTCTAGGTTACACTCAGAAATTTTAATAAATAACTCCCCATTGTGCAGATAACATTGCATGGAGGAGAAACCATCCGGTTAGTGGAAAAGATTAGCTAAATCTATAAAGTGTAAGACAAAGACCCATAAATAGGGGATCGACTTTCATATTGTAAAGACATATTTAAAAAAAAAAAACAGGCAATTCTTGTTTAACATATGTGTGTGTCATATATATATATATATATCATAGGTGTGTTTTGTGTGTGCGCGCGTGTGTGTATTTATGGCTATGAATGAACTTTTACTGTTAAATATCTTGGTTCTGTGGCGATAAAACCAAGCTATGAAATTTTTGATTGCCCTGTTTTTGTCATGTTTTTCTATCATAGTAGCAAGCAGTTGAAGTCAGGCAGGACATATAATCTGTACATTTATTTATACACTGTCTGCTGTCCATAGTCAAAGCTTTATTCATGTACTTATTTATTGAAAATACATATATGGAACATCTACTACATGTTCAATAACTGCAGACGACAGTGATGGCAAAAGACACGAGATCTCTGTCTTCATTAAGCTTACATCCTAGCAGGTACAGTGACATGATAAACACGTCAATATATAACAAAATCCACAACCTCTGAGGAATCAATGAAGAAATAGGTTAGACACAAGGAACTTTTGAAACATGGGACTACACAGAAAAGAAGTGGAGTAGACATTTGTTTTTCGGCTGCCTGGAAACCCACCTTCCTTTCCCTGAGCACCCTGGTCTCCTCCCTTGAAAGGAAACCTCTCGATGGAGGTATTGCCAGTGTCCCGCTATGGGAACCAAGGGAACAGAGCCTCCCTCTCCTCACCCTGCTGGAGGGGGAAGTGGGCATGTGATGGAGATGTGGCCAATAAGGACTCTGATGCTTGATTGACAGATTCCTCACAGGTCTCAATGATGGCAGTTTGGCCAGACCAAGCCTGCCTGGAGGATCTTGCCACGGAGGGTGGTTAACTGTCTGTGTCCACTTGGCTAGGCCATGTACTCAGATATTTGGGCAAACATTCTTCTCGATGTTTCTGTGAGGTATGTATAGATGAGATTAACATTTAAACTAGTAGACTTCGAGTAAAGCAGATTACCCTCCATAATGTGAATGCACTTCACCCAACCAGGTGAAGGTCTTAATAGAGAAAAGACTGACCTTCCCCAAGGAAGAAGGAATTCTGCCAGCAGGCTGCCTTCAGACTCAAGCTGCAACATCAACTCTTCCATGGGTCTCTAGCCTTCCAGCCTACCTACCCTGCAGATTTTGGAATCGCCAGCCTCTACAATTGTTTGTTAATTCCTAAAAAATAAATCAATAGATAGATAGATAGTATATGGATGGATGGATAGACAGATAATCATACTGGCTCAGCTTCGTTGAAGAACCCTACTGCACCATGATTTTTTTAACCTGGACCTCCAAGTTCCCACGTTTCTTCCTCTTCTAAGCCATCCCTTTTTGTCCTGTATTATTCTGCAAGTTGATATATCCATCCCTCAAATATTGACAAAAATGATAGCCCGAAAAACAAAAACTACAGACCAATTACACAGACTGGCATCATAAAAACACAACTTAAATTTCACAATGTATGCCCTTCTTAACCCACACATCAGTCCAATGAACTTCCTTCTGTTCATGCTGGACAGAGGTACCTGCAACCAGGTACCTTGGCTGAGGAAATTGTGGCTTTTGAAACTGGTGTTCTTTCTAATATCTTTTGCTTAAGATATTTTCCAGTCTCTACTGGAAATTACCTCTAACTGACTCTGGCCTCCAGTAAATCTTGTACCTACCCACAACATTTTTGGCATCCTCATGTTAACTCTTGTTTGATTTATGTGTTACGATTAAACCTTTCCTGCGTCTCCCCAGCTAGGTCCTTTAGAGAAGAGATTATGTTTTACACTCCCTCATGCCACCCAAAGTGACCCTTCCGGGGCCCTGCATGTGATGGCTGCTTAGTAATGGTCTCTTGAAGAAGCAGAGGTTTAATGCCACCTTCGGTGGTTGAACCAATTTTCAATTTGAGAATTATGTTACCTGTAGTAGTTGTGACTAATTTGATTTGTACAGCATCTTTATTCCAATAAACTCTAAACATTTCGAACACATTGTTTCATGCTTAGAAATTAATTTTTTATCAATCATTTGGGAATATAAATCCAATAAAGACAAAACATTGCAGCAATTTTTCCACAGACAGAGTCAGTTAGAGGTCATCTGAGAAAAAGGCTACAATTGTCCTTATTTTTAGTCAATTGTGTAATCGCTTTTTTCTTCAGTTGGGACTAAATATTTGAGGTGAAGATAAAAGAGCAATTGGAATGTCTCCCCACATATCCTGCCCACATACCCCTGACTGACAGGGAGAAGATGGAGAGAGGGAAAGAGCAGGGGAAGTGGGAGGGGAAACCGAAGCTATTCAAATCCGTCCAGAGGTCAGGAGAGAGCATGAAAGCAGCTAGACAGGGACCGTGTCATCACAAAGCTCCCTCCAACTTCATGTACTGCCATGCATAAAAGAAATCAGGCAAAGGATTGAAGCAAGAGGTAAAGGTTTATGGGCTAAACACCGCTACGATGTGCTATTTAGCACGTTAATAAGGAAGACTTTTTCTTCAATTTCTCTTGAGTGGAGTGTTAGTTGTAAAGCATTCCTAACCAGGCAAAAAATGTTTCCAAGGCCACTCTCATTTTTCGATACTTGCCATGAGCTGAAAGTTAAGTTTAATGGTTACAAAATGAGAGGTTGCAGACATGGGGTCTCTCATTTATCTGAATTTGTATTTTTGAAAGTTTCAGAAGTTGGTAAAAGAGAATTAGCAACAAAACAGGAAACAGAGCTAAGGGACTCCAATTCAAAGTCTCAAGTGTGGGTTGCTGTTTGCTATCAACACGCAATCCAAATTTTAATTAATAAATTATTATTTTTAAGACCAGAAAGATAAAAGGATCAAGTTGATTAAATTTGCAAGAGCAGGACCTAAGTAACAATGGCATGATGGCCTTTTATAGACACAAGAAAGAAAAATTCAGCCTCCATTGTTTTAACCTCTCTTCGAATTTATTACAGAGACCATTAACTGCCAAGCTCAGATGCAAAAAGCAATGAGACAATAAAGGTAAAATTTAAGGCAGCTGAAATGGAACTTGACTTCCAGTGTAACTTTCCTGCTAAATTACTATCATCACAGACTCATTTTCATCACGTCCAAGTTACATTTTACTATGAGGCTCTAATAGGCAATGCAGGAAAATTCTTGTTCCATTACAGAGCTCCAAACACGGTGATTAGGCTCCTTCAATGCATTGTGCATGCCGAGAGCAACCACAAATCCCATCATGATTATCATCAAGAGGTGTTTATTAAATAGCTCTCTGTGTGTGGTGCCTAATAAGCATCGTGCAGTGAGGTTCCTGTGTCTGCTTCAAACATGGCCAAAATGAGGCCCCCAAATCAAATCCAGCTCTTAAAATCTCCACGTCCAATTCTTATCTAGAAAGTAGAATTTATACATCAGCTTCGGGTATGTAAGGGCCATTGAGGCCTTACACAAATCACTTCACCTCTCTGAGCTTCAGGTTTCTCTTGTACAGAATGATAAATAACAATGAAGAGAATAATAGCCCACACATATGGCAGTCACTGGCTCCAGGAACTGCTCTGAGTAATTCACAGGCACAGTTCATTAATACTCAGAAGCATTGTGCGAGGCAGGTAGTGGTATCAGTTCTCTCCCCACAGTGGGCTCAGGGCTCAGGCCATCTTGACCTCCCCTCTTGTGCATGGAGTTGATCTATGCCCACGAAGGCAATAGGCTTTAAAACTTAAGATAGAAAATAGCACCAGGACCCAGCAGGGTGCATGTCTGTGGTATAATAAAAATATCTGGTCTTTGTTCCCAGTTCTTGGCACAGAGCTCCCAAAAACTTCGGAATTTCCTGAGTGATAGGAGTGTCTTTTGTTACTCATAACCAGCCCCTTTTATCATACCTGAGTTTATGCTAATGAGGTGACTCATGGTGGGGTCTCTAGGAAACTTCAGGATGGGAGATGGTCTCCAGATACACCAGGTACTACCAAGCACCTGATTAGAGGTTGGAACTTTCAGCCCCACCCCTCGACCTCCAGGGCAGCTGGAGATTGAGTTTAATCACCAATAGCCAGTGATTTCATCAATGATACCTATGTAATGAAACAATGATTGGTGAACATACCGATGAGTTGAGAGGGCAGCCTGATCTAGAGAGGGCACAGAAGCTCTATGCCATGATCAGCACCACCCGCATCTTGCCCTGTATATGTTTTCCATTTGGTTGTCTATGAGTTGTACCCTTTATGAGAAAATTGTAATCATAAGTACAGTGCTTCCCTGAGTTCCACGATTCATTCTAGCGAATTATCAAACCTGGGGTGGGGGTTTGGGGTTTATACCAAAATTTGTAGTTAGCCAGGCAGAAGTGTGGGTAGGCTGAGGACCTCCATTGGCAGCTAGTCCCTGGAGTGGGGGCAGGCTTGGCGGACTGAGTCCGTAACTTGTGGGGTCTGTGCTAACCCCAGGTAGTTAGTGTCAGAACCGAATTGAGCTGTAGGACACTCAGTTGGCATCAGTGAATAAGAAAACTGGTTCTTGCTGAAAAAAACTAAAGAATGTCCCCAATGGCTAACTAATTGACAAATCAAGCTCAGAGGCAGAGAAGGACAACTCTAAATAGTGGTATAATTTGCCCTGTGAGTTGTGAAGTAACCTATATTTCTAGTAACCAGAAAAAGGAAACAGAAAATTGTTACTTATAATATAGGAATTTCCCCAATCATTTGACCTTATTTTGAATGAGAGGACATACAGATACTCCTCTACTTATAATCGTGAGTTGAAACTATCTTAAGTCAAAAATGCATTTGATACACCTAATCTACTGAACAACACCACAGCTTAGCCTAGCCTACCTTAAACATGCTCAGAACATTTACATTAGCTTATAGTTGGCAAAATCACCTCACACAAAGCCTATTTTATAACAAAGTATTCAGTATCTCATGTAATTTACTGAATACTGTACTAAAAGTGAAAAACAGAATGGTTGCATGGGTACTCCAAGTATGGTTTCTACTGAATGCATATTGCTTTCACACCATTTGTAAAGTCGAAAAATAGTACGGCTGTATGTTGTATAATTTATTATAAATGTCATATTTGAAATTTTCCATGAGGAGTCTGCATCTTTTGGGAAAGTTTATTTGAAGAATCTTTCCTCAAGAGGAAAAACAATACATATTTATTGGGGGGGGCTTATAAAAGAGTTTATATAAATATTAAAATCTATTATTTATTTTTAAAGTGTTCCGTTTACCAATGTATTGTCCTATAACCTCCTGTGATATTCAGCACTGTTAATGCCTAGTGAAAGATAAAGAATATTTGGCCTTAACTCATTACTGCTGTAGTCTAAAATACTTTGGCCAAAGGAGGAAATGAATGAAGGAGGGGGAAAAGACGAAAGGGAGGGAATGAAGCGGGGAGGAGAAAGCAGGCCTCCCCTCTGTGCCCCCCCAACCCCACAACACTGCCGCCCCCTCCCCCCGGCCCCCGTGTCTGACCCACATAGTGACAGAGCTTCCCCATTGATTTGCAGTCATTCTTTTGTCAGGTATTAATGTGATCTAATGAAACATCAACCTCTATTTTGATCTGCTGCTACTGCAGCAGCCTCAATTTATTAGGCGCTTGCTTGCATTTCAAAACACAACAGTGCTTTGAAGGATGATTGGCCTCCTCTGATCAAAGCAAACTTCATTAGCTGAAATAGCTTGACTTATAGCTGGCCTATGAAACAGAATCGGAAAAAAAAATTTAATGTCTGTATAAAAATACCTGCCAAAGGTTTCAATAATGTTTATTTTTCTTCAAAAGACACAATAAAGACTGGGTAGCTAAGTAATTTCTTATCCAACTGAAAAACCTGGTGCCCAGAAACTGTTCAGAAAATGTTCATATAAACCCAGATAAAAATCCTTTGAAACACTACTGCTTAGACTGCAAAGTCTTACTTAACATAGTTATTACTTAACATAGAATTGATTTATAAAAACAAGTAGACAAGATGGTTAATTCTTCTTAAAGTTGCAATCTATAGGATTTAAAGATAGCCAATTCTTGGTGATTAAGGAATTGATAATCCAAACGTAGATTTTCCCAGGACATTGTTTTTCTGGAATCCTTTTTCCTTGGCTACATGTTAACCATTTTACCACTTTTAGTCTCAACCACTGAGTTTGGCTAAGGCGTGCAAGAGAAGATCCAGCTCAGATTTATTCTACTCAGTTTTTACTTAATTCCTTACTTGCTTGATTGGAAAAGTCCAAACCATGGACTAACAGGGGTTTCCAGATTCTCTGTCTTTATTTTATGTGATTTCACTGTTCTATTGCAGTTTCCTGGGGGGAAAAAAAAGCTGGAGTTGTGTGTAATGATTTTAAAATGGAAAATCTTAGCTATTTTCCTACTAAGGCAAAATGAAGAAAAATGATTTTTAAATAACCTAATCAAATAGTCAATTAGGATAAGGTAAAAAGAAACAAATTTATCAATATAAATGCTATGTCACCTAAAATAGTCTAGTACTTGCATTTTTAATTTTACATATGTATTTTACCTATATAAATATAACTTTCATTGTAAAAATATTTAGAGTTTTTCTCTTGTTTAATAACTTTAGCTATATACAATGTGAACAATTGGAAAAGTCAGATGACATCTGCATTCAAGTCGCTTAATATAATTGTATAAAGAGCAAATTTTATAAATTTTCTTGAAGAGAATTTATAACTACATAACCTCATTCAAAGATTTCCCACTGCTCCCTATGATTAAATAACTCAAATTTTGAATCATTAAGAACGCTAAGGCTCAAGAAGAAGAAATTCAGCCCATGGACTGCAGTATTGGCTTCTGCCTGAGAGATTCCAGCCTGACTTTCCTGAAGCCTGCCCTACGATTTCAGACTTGCCCAGCCAGCTCCCACGATTGCCTTAAGGCAACTCCTTGTGATAAACCTTTTATTATGTATCTCCTACTGGTTCTGTTTCTCTGGGTGAAGCCTGACCTGCACACTCCCCAACACTCTCGCCATCCACTTTCCAGTCCCTTCTCCATGCCCCTCTTTTTCCTATTCCACCCCTCCCACCCAGCCACCAACTCTGAAAGGACTTTCCTTACATCCTACACTTCAGTCTTCCCTGGAGCCGTAAGAGCAGACACATTACAGAGGAGAAAAATCAATTACTAACGAGAAACTGTAAACTAGGAGGTATTTTAAGCTGTTCTACCTGTCTTCCCCCACTCAACAATTCATTATAAAAATTTTCAAACTAGAGAAAATTTGAAAATGGTTAATGGTAAACACCTATACAACCTAGATTCTACCATTAACATTTTCTTGCACCTATTTCATCTGTTGTCTCTCCACCCATGTACCCCTCTAGACATCCTTCCAACCTTCTTATTTTTGGATGTATTTCAAAATAAACTGCAGACATTAATACCCTTCTCCTTAAGTACTTCAGAATGTATACCATTAATTAAAAAAATTTTTTTTTTCTTGAGACAGAGTCTCACTCTGTTGCCCTGGCTAGAGTGAGTGCCGTGGCATTAGCCTAGCTAATTTAGCCTAGAGACCTAAAACTCCTGGGCTCAAGCGATCTTCCTGCCTCAGCCTCCCAAGTAGCTGGGACTTCAGGCAGGTGCCACCATGCCCGGCTAATTTTTTCTATATATTTTCAGTTGTCCAGATAATTTCTTTCTATTTTTTTTTTTTTTAGTATAGATGGGATCTCATTCTTGCTCAGGCTGGTCTCGAACTCCTGAGCTCAAACAATCAGCCCGCCTCGGCCTCCCAGAGTGCTAGGATTACAGGCGTGAGCCACTGCGCCAGGCCCATTAATTAAAATTTAATATGTATTTATAGCTCTTTTTTGAGGATAAATTTCATACAATGAAATCCCCAAATTTTAACTATACCATTCAATGAGTTTTGATAAATTCATCCATCTCTGTAACTTGAACTTTATCGATATGATGCTTACATTACCCCTGAGTTCCCCCAAGTTCCTTCCTTGGCAATCCTTGTCTCACCTCTTCCCCAGAAGCAACCAATGATATGATTTTTTTTTTTTTTTTTTTTTTTTTTTTTTGCTCCATAGATTACTATTGCTTATTTGAGAAACTCATAAATATAGAACCATAGAGTATGTCCTCTTTTGTGTCTGGCTTCTTCCATTCAACATAATGTATTTGATATTCATCCATGTTGTTGCACATGCCATTTGTTTATTCTGTTTTGCTGTTGAGAAGCATTTCGTTGTCTGAATGTGCTACTGTTTGTTTATACATTCTGCTATTGATGGATATCTGGGTTGGCTTTGGCTATTACTAAAGCTGCTACAAACAGTCTTGTACTAAAAACAAATAAATAGAAAGAACTCCAAGACCATGTGGCAAGTCCCATATTTATTGCATAGCTATTGTGTGCAAAGCGCTGTTCCAAGCACTGATGTCAAGGAGCTTGAAACCCAGTAGTAAGACAAGACATGTATGTAAATTACTACTGTGAAAGTTAAAAGTGCTGCAGAAATGACGTGACATTGAATACATTTGGAGAGGCTTCAGGAAGAAAGAGTGTCAGTAGATAAGTCTATAAAAGTGGGTTTGGACAACGTAGCAGACCATATTGCAGTGCGTTTTCGACAGTGGGGGAGAGGGTTTTTATTGACTTCAATAGATAATGAAAGAAAATCAACTGTAAGATTTTGAGCAGATACGTGATAATCAGAACTGTGTTTTATCTAGATTCTTTTTCCAGGGGTTGTGACAGATTGAAGAGAGGGTCAGCCTAAAACTGAGATGCCAGTTGGAAGGCATCGTACCTAGGTGGGGAGTGATGGAGAACCACCTACAGGTGGGGTAGTGAGAATGGAAAGAGGGAATAGATTCACTATGAACAAACCTATTTAACTTGGCCACAAACTACATTTTTTAAAAAAGTAACCTTGCTGTGGTTTGAATACGATTTGTTTGTTCCCACCAAAACTCCGCTAGAGATTTGATCCCCATGCGGCAGTGTTGGGCCTAGAGGGAGCGTTTAGGTCTTGGGGGCAGATCCCTCATGAAAGGCTTGGTGCTGTTCTCCTGGTGGTGAGTTCTGGCTAGAAAGGATTAGTTCTCTTGGGAACGGATTAGTTCCCAGAAGAGTGGGTTGTTATAAAGCAAGTTTCCTCCTCCTGTTTGGTCCCTCTTCACAGGTGCCCCCTGCCCCTTTGACCTTCTCCACCACGTTTCGACACAGCTCGGAAGCCCTCACCAGAAGCCTAGCAGATCCCGGGCCATGCTTCTTGTGCAGCCTGTAGAACCATAAGCCAAATAAATCTTTTTTCTTTATAAACTACTCAGTCTCAGGTGTTCCTTCACAGCAACACAAAATGGATTAAGACAAAACTCTCTAATTACATTATCATTCAACACATACACATATGCACAAACAACTGAAACAAAAGTTTCACAAAAACGCTTCCTTTACTATGTGTGATGCACACTAATATTTTCTAATTGTTTTATTCCCTTTCTTGGTTTACTTAGAAACTGAGGGTAAACCACTAAACTAATTTCCTCATCTACTGGTTCATGACCTGTGGTTTAAAAACACAGGACTGAATGATGCTAATAAAGAAGATGACTCAGTTTCAAATCTGGGCAGTTAGGAGAACAGTGGTTTAATGTATCTGAAAATATTTTATCGAGAAGTCTCAACTTGTTGGGGAATAAACGCAGGATGGCTTAATTTTTTTCCAATAACTGCCTTCAGCTATGCTCCATCAGTAACCTCATCCCCACCCAACTTCATAACTTTTCTATTTAGTTTTTAATGGACTTCAGGAATACAACATTGGATAAAGCCTTATACTTTCTTTTATCACATGCTATCATCATGCATGACCCTCTTTTCATTATACATTTATCAGTAATATAATCAATGCCCACAAATCAATCACCCAACCAAGTAATTACAATAGTGACAAAAATTTACATCTATCTGTGTTTCCATCCCCATTCTATCTCTGGCTTTCTCTTACCTACCATGACAATTATACCAAATTCTGTTTATCATTTCCTTGCTTTTTAAAAAATAATTTCTCACAAATATTAGTTTAAAACAAAGTGATCAACTTATATATAAACTTCTAAAGATGGCTTTTTCTTAACTTAACATTATATTATTACTATTTATCCTGTTTTTGGTTATACCTATAGTCCATTCATTTTCACTGCTGTATAATATTCCATTACATGACCCACTGCCATTTATTTATTTTCTTTCTTTACCATGAATTTTTTGGTTATTTTCAGGTTTTTCTTTGTTTTTACTACCACAAACACTGTCGCCACAAACATTTTTGTGCCTATGTCCTGATATACGTATTCATGAATTTATCTTGACTACATACCTAGGAGTAGAATTGTTGGGTTATAAGGCCTGAATATCTTCAACATCGCAAAATAATTCCAAAGCAGTTAATCCATTTACCTCCCTCTAGCAAGGTATTGAAGATATTGTGGCTTCATACTCTTTCCCTCTCAGTATCTGTTTTCCAAAACTTTTTACTATCAGAACATTCTCTATTTCTTTAAATTCAGTCCCAGTAATTTAGAAACCTCAAATCACATGGATTTAAAGCTCTCTTTCCAACACCCCTTTCCCAGCATCCTATTTTAGAACTGCAGCTCTAGCAATTCAGAGTGGTGACGGAGGGCCTGGCCTCTTTGATGCACAACTCCTAGCCCCCATTGCCCTTGCTTCCCTTCTGGTCGTAGGGTGAGGAGGAGAGACGGAGGAAGCAGAAGTGTCCTTACTTGATGGCTCTAGATCAAATTTTACAGTTTCCTATTGCTGTTGGACAAGGCAGCAAGGATGGAGGCTGGAGAGATGGAGGCAGGTGAAACACTGGGGAGGTAGGAGAGGGCTTGGAACACTGAAGATTCAGTGAAACAATTCATCAAGCCCCAAGGGAACATACCTGACTCCTAAAAATATGCTCTGTGCATTTAGAATATGGACTAATTAGCATCTTTTGTTTGTAGCTTTGGGCCTTATTTACAATTTTGAAATAAATCCCACTCAACACCTAATACCATCTTGTTACAGAGAAGAAGCACTGGGTTGAAAGGAGAGAAGATTCACCTTCAGAACATTTTGAGTTTAATTTTGCTAGCAAGACATCAGCTGAGGTTTCCTAGGAAGCAATTGGTAACTATTAACAGAAAAACAGAAGAACAATGGCAGCTACCAATGAGGCCTTGGACAGTCTCATTACATTGCTGAAGTCACTTATGACAGATATTATGATTCATTTTATTGATGAAAAACTGAAGCTCAATTGGTGTAAATAACATCCAAGGTCTTATAGCTAGCCAGAGGCAGAGAGGAAATCTGCTTCTGATATTTTGTGACTGCAAAACCCTTTGACCATATAACAACCTTGGTTGAGGGAGATAGCATAAAGAAAGAAGGGGAAGGGATATCTATAGCAAGCATGATTTCCTTTAGAAATCATGGAAATACAAATGAGAGTTACATACCTGAATATCCTTTACATAATCTACTTCTAATAACTCAGAAGATAGAAGAAAGGTACATCTGTTAAGACATGACTATACCCTAAAGAAAGACCATTCATAAGAAATAATGAAGATGTGGGGATATAAGCAAGGTGTGAGAGGGGCATAAAGTAGGACAAATGGGAATCAGCTAAAGAAGCAGAGATGAAAGGTTCACAGAGACAAATAGTGGCAGTGCTCAATCAAGCTCCAGGCATTACCCATGGGGCGAAGGAACACTGGCCCAAGAACTCACCCTTTCAAAATCCACATCAAGAATATACATCCTCATTGTGAAGATAAATTGCATAACCTGCTCCTCATTTTCCTGCCCCGTGCTCACTGTGCAACCTACTGATGGTAACTGGGCTTCCTCCTACTTTGCCTCAAAGAGAGAATGCATTGACCAGAAGATGGGAGTATACAGCCCCCTCAGCTCTTCAATGTTTCACTGCAATTTAATTTAATCCAATCCAGTTTCTGGTGAGATTTTCCGTGGGGATAAAGTTTGTGCAATCAATTTTGGAAGCTGATGTTATCAGATTCCCATTCCCACAAAGTTCTGGGCAATGGTCACTCCACCATGGAAAGGACTTTGATAAGGCTCCATGGCCATTGGGTACCTTCCACTCCACTCCCCAGC
>RJWJ010026165.1:0-23238 GCA_004363605.1 Indri indri
TTTGAGGTGCCTAAGAATCAGGGCTTATCCCCACCCAGGAGGCAGGATTTTAGAAGCTATAATTCGACACATGAGCCGATTCTTGGATGGATCTCCACAAGGGGCTGAGGCTTGAAAACATCTCATTATATTCTTTCAAGACCATCCAGTATCCTCTCAGAGATGGACATGAAATAAAACAAGCACTTTTTCCTCAAGGATTAGAAGGTTAAAAACTAATCACGGATCCTTAATTCAAAATGGCCCCCTAAGGATTATTATCAGTGTTTCTCAATCTTGACTACATGCACATTTGCTTGGGATGGAGGTTGAGAAAGATTGCAGAGGGGCACAGGGGTTACTCATCTCAGCACCCACACCCAAGAGATTCTGTTTTAATTGGCCAGGCATCAATATTTATTTTTAAATCTTCTCAGGTGGTTTTAATGTGCAGCCAGGGTGGAGAAGTACTAATCTAGTGCAGTAATTCCTAAATGCTGGCAGCTGCAATAGAATCTTGTCACTGATGTCAAAAATAGAGATTGCTAAACTCTAATGCAGATGCACCAAATTGATTCCCTCAGAGTGAAATACAAAAATACAGCCATAGAGGTAAGTCTCATGCTCAGCCAAGTTTGGGACACTTTGATCTGGTACCTTGCTATTCAAAGTACAGACCAGCATCACCTGGGAGTTTATTAGCAATACAGAATACGGGATCCACCCCAGACCTTCTGAATAAGAGCCTGCATTTTAACAAGAACCTCAGGTGATTCCAAAGAGCATGAAGGCACCCCTCTTCTGCATCCTTTCCTTCCATTTACAGATGGAAAAGCAGACCAGAAAAGTTAGAGGACTCGTTGAATGTAGGGAAAGGGAACTGGCGGGAGGAAAAGACAGAACCAGACCTCACTGTCTAAGACACTCTATTCTATCACACTGTATTTCTGAACTGCTGTCAAAGCTTTGGGGACTGTTTTTGGGGTTTTTTTTTTAGTTTTATAATAAGCATTTTCTCTTCAAAGAGCAATTTCTTCAGACAATAGGAAAATAACTACGTGTAGGTTAATACTACCTCACATTAATCCCATTCCTAAAGGAGATCATACGCAAACCATGCGATCAATAATCCTGGCTGAGAAAAATCTCTGGAAGAAGAGAGGTCATATCAGTCAATAAAGAATATAAAAGCGTCGGGACATTTCTTTCCTTTCCTTTTCCTCAGCAATTCTGAGGAAGAAATGTGTTCTTCTGAGCTGCTCCAATGTGATTAGGCTGGTTTTGTTTTTTGTTTGTTTGTTTTATCTTGTTTTGTTTTTATGAAAACCATACTCTTCTCGGATCCAGAAATTCCACGGACATTAACAATGGTGGTGGGGAGGGGAAGAAAACAGGAAGAAATAGGTCAAAGGGTACAAATTCGCAGTTATGTAGGATGAGTCTAGAGATCTAACATACAACATGAGGACTATAGTTAATAATGTGTATTATATATTGAAAAGTTGCTGAGAGATTTTAGCTCTTACCACATAAAAAAGGTTACTATGGAAGTAGATGGATAGGTTTATTCACTTGACTATAGTAATCATTTTACTATGTGTGTGTACATATATATATATATATCAAAACACCATGTTGCATACCTTAAATATACACGATATCTTTTTTAAAAAGACATAGAAAAAACCAACGGTGAAACACCTTTTTTTGGGTTAAGCCTCTCTCTCTCACATACCTTTTTTATGCAAATTACCTTAAACGTTTTTCAGAGCACTAGCAGGAGAAGTTTTCAGATATTTTAAGAAGTGATAAGACACATAAACGAATTCTAGAGTACTAAGAAAGACAGAAGACATGGGGTGGAGGTGAGAAGGGAAAAGACTTTACAAAAAGAAGAAAACACTTTCACTCATTTATAGTTTTGCCAAGGTCTAGGGCAGCCTCTGAGGAAAGTCAACTGGATTTTCCCTCTGATTGTACTCATTTAGTTCTAACTTTGGGGAAGCACACAACCCAAATACCATGGTTGTCATCCTGAAAGCCCTCAAACCCTGGAACAGAGCTCCTCCAGCAGAGGCGAAGTGCAGGCAGAAACCTGGAAACCCAGTTTAGGGTGTTTCGAGCTGCTCTTCCAGATCACCAGGGCCTCAGTGAGGAAGGATCAGGGTGCGGGTGTTCACAGCTCCAAGCATTACCCCACCCTCCACAATCCTCTGATTCAAAGAGCTAAAGAACACATATTCCAAAAATCGATGACCAAAAAGGCAGATTTGAAGCTTAAAAGTAACCCAATAAAATCCATGAAGCAATCACTAACTTTTCCTAAAAGGGATTGGTTGGAGAAGCCTTTTCAATAATACTGATTGCCAAATATTTGCTATAAAGTTTGGTCTAGGATTTTGGTGTTATTCAAAAGTTTACTTTGTTTCTCATCTAAATCAGTCTCTTACTAAAATCTGAAGCTACACATTTCTAATTCACAAGAACAGCCAGACTGTCCAAGCTAATTGCCTGGCCCGTGATAGCTCTTTTCTGAACTCCATGAGTAGAACACAGCAATCACACCTGTAAACAGTTAACTGAGCCAAGCTCCCTTTGGCTGCATTCTTTTCTTCAAGGAAATGAAACAGTGAGGTAGATGACAAAGTGATGCTGCAGGTGGTCTTTAGAGCTTCACTGCAAGCACGGCCCTCTTCCAGCTTTCCCCATCTCAAGGAAATCTTCCCTAACTCCACCTACATCCAGATGCTTGAGCCAAAACCCTGGGAGTCATCCTTCCCACCTCCTCGCTCATGCCATCGATTCATGACTACATCCTAATAATTCTACCAACCCAACATGTCAGATGCACCCATTTCTCTCCATCTCCACTGCTACCAGCCCAGGCCAAGGCACCACCATGTCTTGCCTGGACTATTACACAGTTTTCTTGCCAATCTCTCACTCTTCCCTACAACCCTTAAACAAGTAACCATTACAGACCAGATTTGTCCATGGCACTAAGAGCATAATGCAAAATCCTTCCCCTGAAGAGTCAGGGCCCCGTCTCTCCACCCTTGTCTCCCATCATACTCTTGTGCCCACTGCAATCCAGCTGTACTGTCTTTACGCTTCATAAACTTAGCCATTCATTTTCTCTTTCTCTCCTTAGGACTATTCACATGTTTTCTCTTTGCCTGAAACAGGCTTCCTCCCACTTATTGTCTTGTTACCTCTCACTTTAGGTATCAATTTAACCCCGCTTCCTTAGAAAGGCCTTGCCTGACACTATCTCCCAATCGAAATTAGTCCCTGTTACACAAGATCACAGCAGCCTCCTGTTGTCCTGCAAAATGCTTGCCAAAATTATAATTACATATTGGATGTGGGTTTGTTGAATGCCTGTCTCCCCTACCAGACTCTAAGTTCCACGAGGTCAGGGACCATGTCTGTTCCTCACTGTATACCCACAAATATTTGTTGAGTGACCAAATCAAATATAAAAAATTCTGATTCCTATTTAAAGTCAAACACTCAATAAATAATTATAAAACAATGCTCAGACATTGTCAAAAATGTAGATAAGGACGATGCTACATATATTTCTTCAAGGAACTGACAATACTGTAAAAAATGCATATAAATATATATATACACACACACACATATATGTGTGTATGTGTGTGTGTGTGTGTATGTTCCCAAGCAGATTTCCCTGCACTTTGGCATCTGAAAAATTGTGAATTTAAATCACAGAGTCTATATTATTTTTTAAACTTGTCTTCTGGGTGAGTGATATCTACAGATACATTTAAGTTTCACTGAACAGTAAGAGCAGAACAATCCCTGAAACATATATAACACATTTTATCTGCGTTAAATAAAATCTTGGTACAGATGGCTAAACAAAAGCATAAATAATTTATATGTCACTCCCACATTCACAATGTTGATTTGTGGTATGTGCATTGCTCAATTCTATGTCAATAATAGAAGTAAGGCTGGTCTCTTCCATGTCCTGGCAAAATACACTTTTATCCTAAAACAATCGTCTATAGCAATATAGCAAGTGTACAGACACATACACCTTGTACCTTCCACAATGACACTAATTATTACATAATAATATTGGCAATATTAAGCAGACCATCACTGTAGGAGTCTGAAATATACAAAAAATATCTGCTAATTTATTAAAACTTGTTCAGCTGTCATCAAAGATAAAAATATGCCTCCACTTTCCATCTCCTTCAAGATCAAAGTTACATTTTTAAGTTTCTGTGTTTCTTTGAAGGCATTAACTTCATCATTTTTCCATTTTTCCAAAGTGGTTCAGAATACATGAGCTACTTTAACATGTATTTCTGAAATTTACAGAAAATATTTCTCCACCAAAAAAAAAAGTTCAACAATTCAAAGTTTCTACTGTTAATGGTATTTTGTTTATGAGAAAATGTGTTTCTAAGAAGTAAACTGGTAAGAATCACTAGAAGCAAAATATAACTGCAATAATGCCCTCTTTGATTTATAGTCTCATAATACAACAGAAAATTTTCACCCTGATATAATGAAAAACTTTTACTGAATTTTATTACAATGAAATTTTTTAAAATACCTGAAGCCATTACACTAATCATATATTCTTGGGGAATAAAAGCTAAATCAGTTAAGATGTTTTTATCGGGGGAAAAAGTATTACATAGTTAATGTTCAAGCATCATTTTAAATCCTGCAAATAAAACTTTTGCCAACGAACCGCATCTTTTCTGGAGGGATTATATATTTTCTTTGAAGTTAACCTTCTAAGGTAATTAAACACTAATGGCAAGATAACTAATGAAAAACTTCAGTTAAAAGACTGGTCTAACCTGCACATGTTATAGAAAAACAGAAGGTAGGCTTTTCTGAATGCATTTACAATCCAGTTAATTTTCTAAAGCTTTGCCCTACTTTTTTTAATTTCTACTATCTAAGCAACAGGAGCTAATTGTTCAAGAAAAGATACAGATCTACAAATTCAATTCATTTCTCTCCTTTTGGCCACATTTCACTGGGCCAGTTACAAAAATAAGCTGACATCTCTGCTTTATTCTTTGGCATCTCCGAGAACTGCAAGATACTAAGGTAAACAGAAGTGATGCTCTAAATAATAGGGTTTTCACTGGGGGTGGGGGGGCCTGGACAAAGGGTGGGTTTGGGTTTTTTCTCCAAAGAAATAAGCCCTTGGTAAAGTGAGCCCAAATGCTTTTACACTCAGATCTACCAGTTTATGACTTAGGAAATTCTCAACTACTTAATACTTTGCTTTCTTCATATTCGAAAGAGAAAAAAGAAAATCTCCTCTCCCTTTCCTTATCTAGAGAAAATACGAAAAGGTGAGTATTTATTACGCCCTCACTATCATGAAGCACAGTGTGAGATCCACTACACTTGTGGCTCCCTCGAACTTTCCAGCAACCCTGCAAGACAGTGTCACCTTCCTGGAGAGCTTCGGCGTGTCTCCAGGGGAGAGGGCTAGACAGGAGTCTGTCCTCAAGAACTCAATGCTTTGCTCTCTCCACCCCACCACTGTGCCTCAGACAGCAATTGAGAGCCACTGCTCTCCAACCCTAGGAAACGCCCCACAGAGTTCCAGAAAGACTACCAGTTATCCTGATGACAGTTGTTCTAGTAAAGACAGAGCTTGCCTTAGGAATAAACAAGGGAAACATATCACACGTTTCATTCCTCACTCTTGCAGACCTTTCGTTTCCGAGCTCAGTTAATGAGGCAACTCTTTTCTTTCAACCTGTCATTCTTTCTTTGGTCCATCATAGTTATGTATTATTAATACATAATTATTATGTATTAATTATTAATACATCTGCTGCATACGACATTAATATGGTCACATCCATGCCTTGAGATGAGTCAGTATAGTGTATGGGCATGAATTCACTTACTCTGCACACAGCACTTATAGGAAATAAACAAGAAATAGCTGGCAAAATTCTTTCCCCTAAGGATTAATAATCTGATTGGGTAGTAAGACTAATGTTATACTGACTGAGAAGTCAAAGATGACCGTGTCATTTCTAGATGAAAAGATGAAAATACTAAAGATACCTTTAACAGAAATACGGAAATACCAAAAAAAAAAAAAGGTAAATGTGTCTGAAGCCAAAAGCAAATAAATTCAATTCTGGCCACTCTGAGTTTTGGATGACTTGTGAGAAGTACGAGAAGAGAAATTCCATACACCATTGGAAACACAGGACTGCAGCACAGAGAAGATAAAGTTTAAATTATGACAGAGGACAAGCTTGCTCTGAAAGGTAGAATGAAGATGTAGGAAAGAAAAGTTGAAGGGAGAACCTGTGTGACTATTTATTCTTTAGCAGAGAAAGGGAAAGGGACGGGTGGGAAGGGGAGAAGGGAGGAGAGAGAGGGGAGAGGGAAAAAAGGGGAACCTAGTAAAAAGGGCAGGAGAACACGTAATGTCACAAACGCTAAAAGATGAACTGGTGGAGAGGGTAGGGAAGTATAGCTTCAAATCCCACAAAGCCAGAAAATATGGACAAAGGCCTGGGGATTTACAAGAAGGATGCAATTTTCTAGAAAGTTTCAACATTATGGAGTAGACAGAACTTAGATGAAAAGAGGTACAGAGGAAATGATGACTAAGAAAGGCAACTACAGATGGTGCATTCAAAGATTTAAACAACTAAATGATAATAATAACTGACAACACTGATATGATGCTTATTATGTGCCTGACACTGTTCTCTGCACCTTGCACATAACTACCTCACTTAATCCTAACTCTAACCCCAGAGGGTACTACTGTTACTTGTCTTTTACAGATGAAAAAACTAGGTAAAAGTAAGTAAGTCACAGAACCAGTAAGCATCAGAGCCAGGCTCTAACGCAGGCCTCCAAAACCTAACCAATATACACACTGCCCCTTACAGAAAAACAGGAGAAATATTACTTTTGTCACTTTGTTCATTATGCATCCCCAGCGCTAGATCAGTGCCTAGCACGTAGTAGGCACTCGATAAAATTTTGTTGCATTAATGAATACCTAACTAGAAAGGGCAAAGAGGTCAAGCAGAAGGGCGGGAGTTGTTTTTAGGGGACTTTATTCTGAGACTATTTAAACTCCATTGTAGAATTCCTCTGTTCTTCCAATGCTGTAAATATATGAAAATACACTCATCTGTGCTTTAATTTGCCCCACATAAAAAAAGACGCCAACAGACAAAAAAAAGGCTTACAGAAAAGAACAGGACAAAGGTTAACTTTTCCCCTCAGTCCAAGTGAGTTGTTCAATTTTTAGTTAAATCTGGCAATCTGAGGCTGGCCCTGTAGTCTCTAAAAACTAAAACCCATTTTTCCTCTTCTGCTGGATACTGCACAGGTCTGTAAGCTGCCCCAGCAAGGCAGACTCACTCCAAAGATACTGTAAGCTGGTAAGGATCGATTCCCAGGGATAAAACTCACCCTTGATAACTCCTAACTGCAAAATCGTTAAAAACAATAATAATCATTTAATTAGAATCTACAAATTTGTAAACTGCTCTTTCTTGTATAAAATAGTCCCGCTTTTTAACCCTTGGAGATTCAAACAAAAATGGTAGAAAATATTTCAGCTGTACATCAAGTTAGAAGAGGAGAGGAGCGTGGGATCCCATTCATGTTCCCCCGTCATCCTTTCGTGAGTACCATCTGACTGCCCCTGTACAGTGTGGTTTCTGTTTTCAGATATATGCATTGATTAACTAAATATTTTTAACTATGTAATTACTTATATAATCTCACTTAATAGATTTAATCAGCATTGTTTTGGGAAAAAATCAATTATGGACTTGGTTACTTTAGGAGACAAAATCAGAAAGCACTTATTCAACTAGCACTTGAAGCTATGTGCTCTGCACAGTGGAGGATATACAAGTATTCGTAAGGTATGACTGACAACCTCAAGGAGTTTAGTTCATATATCACAATTTTCATGACTTCCCAATTATATGTCATTACATCCAGAAACTATTATGAGTGTGCACCTAAGCTCAGATCTCAAATCACATATCTCTTGAAGCATACATGACTTTATACTTAATAGTTGTATAATATTTCTCCAATGGGACTAGTTCCAAAGACAGAAAGAAGTCTATTTTCAATAAAATTTCAAATGGTTTTCCAACCACTCTTTCTTTCTAAATTATGTTGCTCATTAACTTTCTTATCTTTTTCCATGTGAAAACAATATATCACAAAACTATCTAGAATGCATACAAATAGGTCTTTTTACTAGGTAACAGTATCTACACATAACCAAATAATAAAATAATTTATGTGAAAATGATTACCACTGCCTCCATTTGATCAAATATCTTTCAAGATTTAGCCTTTCCATTATTAACTTATATACCATATAAAATAAGAATTTTTTTTATTTCAGGATATTATGGGGGTACAAACATTTTGGTTATGTGTTATGACTTTGCCACACCCGAACCATGATTTCAGGCATGCCCTTCCCCCACTACAACGCTCACCACGTCCACAAGTTGTGAGTTTACCCACCCCCAACCCCCAAAGAATATTACTACTGTGTGAGCACCTTAGTGTGGATTAATTAGTGCCAATTTGATGGCAAGTACGTGTGGTGCCTATTCTTCCATTCTTGGAGGATGGGCTCAAGCTCTATCCATTAAATGATTTTTTAACTGTTCTCAAATTATACAAAGAAGTCATGCCCTGTATTATTAAGCTAGAATATTTAGTGGAACATGCTGAGGATTTTTTTAATTCTACTCTGTTATTGGTAAAAGAACATGTTTAATAAACGTCCACTTCTTAGAGCACACCAATACTATCTTTGGCCTCAATTTCTACAATAATAATTGCCATTTATTTTGGATTGTCACTTGTTATTTATGTTTATTTGATTTTATGACATACTTCTTTTATTTACAAAAGTACTGTATGGCATATTTTAATTTTTTTCCTTAAAATTAATTTTGTGGGGGACATTTCAAAGCATGTCTCAATATATGGTTTCTAACCCTACCAAAAAGAAAAGTAAATCCCTAAAATCAAGATTCAGACTTGCTGACTGACAGGAAATAAAACCTCTTAAAATAGGTATAGCCTCAATTATATGTCTCTGGAGTTTAGTAATTTGGAGAACTTTGAAGATAATTTGTTTTAGCTTTGTATTTGATTTTTACAATGCGAGTAACATCAAAATACTAGAAGCACATAATACCCTAGGGAAGTAACTATAAATCTGTGAACTCTTTCAATAAAATTAAATCACTGTTATGAACTAATTCTACTTCACCAATTTAATATAAATTGTTGAAATAGGAAATACATAGTCATCTTCCCAGTATGATGCCACTGTGAACATGACATTTTTCTGCAAAATCATATGCTGTGTATTTGCTGCAACACTGAAACTGTGTGTTACAATAAAATTTTATCTGCTAAAATAAATGCTCTATTAGTCTAAAATGTATTTGAATTTATTTCTTTAGAGAAACCATTTTTAGTATCATTCATGTACTTATAAAGTGTTGATCACTGTTGACTAAAATAAATTGTAATAATTAAAATAATAAAAACATTTCTTCATTTAACTTTCCTGTCTTTTATTTTAGATATTTTTTTTCCCAAGAGCGACAACAAATTATACTGACCCCCAGTCAAATTTGGGGGGTGGGGGAAGGAACAGAAAAAGAAAGATACTAACTACTTGGTTCACCTGTGATAGAACCTATAGTGACCTCTTGTGGTAAATACTAACTCCAGAACTTTGGTGAACAATACAACCTTTTCCTAGGCTACACTCTGGAGAATATGGAAGCATTGTTCCTCCAAGCTAAGAAACTGCTGTTGTTCACAGGGGAAGTAAAAAATAAGCATTGACTAAGCCAAAGGGCTTCTTCAGGAAATCTACTCAATCACCGTCGTATAAAGTAATCATAACTACTCCCATCGATTTAAAATCAGTGTTTTTATATGGTTCTTTTAGTAGGTAAGTTAAAAGATGGCTAGGTAGATGGATTTCTTACACATCCTACTTCTGGAATCAAGCAAAAGAGAGAGGGAAATTTCTAGGGAAGACAATAGTGTCTTGGAACAAGCAGCTTCAACAGTCAGCAACGTGCTGCATTTGGTATGCGATGCAGTGTGAACTCCAAGAGACAATCCTGTGGCTTATTTATAAATATCATTTAGGAAGTGGTCAGTATAATTTCAATCTCTTCGATATTTTAAATATTAAAGTGGTATATTTTAAGACCTGAGTAAACCAATGCTTCAAAAACACTATGTGGTTTTATCAATATTTCCTGAATAGCATCTTTGGTGTTGAATAATACCTTTCAAGAAAAAATGTCGACTTTACAACAACAATAAAAAAAAAAAAAAGCCCATTTGTTTTCCACTATTTCTTTTAAATTGGATCATACTTAATAGTTATTATTCCTTTTCTGTTTCATTTTTAGATCACTAGTTCTCTATTTCCTCTCCTATAGGTTTCTTTTAAGACCTCAATTTTTACATATATCAGTTACAGAACGAAAATAATTTTGGATTTTTCGACAAGAGATGGCTGAGTAAAGAAAGTGCTTGTGACCTAGCTATCTGAAGCAAAATGGAAAATTGAGGATCTTGAGCTTATCCTTCTTGAAAGGTAAGTGGTTTATAAAATACTACTTTTTCTTTTTTCTTCTTTCAGGAATCCCTTTTTTCTCCAAAGAGAAAAACACTTCTAGTTTTCCATAAAACTAAAAACACACTTCCAATTTTTCATAGTGTATAAAATATTAAACCATAATTTCTAAGCAAAAGACATTAATTTGTAGCTATAATTTTTCAAAATAGTAACCTAGTTTACTATCACTCAAACCAATCATTTCTATTTGTTAAGGAATTGAAAACAACATATAAACAAGACATGCCGCCCAAAGACATAATCAGATTGAAGGTCTTTGAATTTTTTTGTCTTTTGAATTTAAAATTCCCCCTAAAAGTCCTAAAAACAGTTGCTTTCTTTCAGGTACTTAACCTCTACCTATAAGTTTACTGCTCCTTACAGCCCAATTTATATTAATAATAGCTCCCATAAATAATTGAAATTTAAATAAAGGAACACACCCTAACAATGTTCTAGACACAAATCTAGTCAGTAAACCCTTGGGACAGGCCTTCTAGGAGACATCGCTCAGATGTAATGAACTCACCACAAAGTCCCCAAACCTTCCCATCTTAACAATTTATTTTGATCCTACTAGCCAAAAATTTACCTGAACATTTCTATTGCATTTATACTGTAGACCTTTACAACTTCTTGGAATAATAATGTGCTTTCTATATTTACTAGAATCACATGCTAAGAATTGCTGTAATTCCTTTTGTCTAAAAATGATCATCTTGTCTTTTACCCTAAAACTAAAAAGAAGAATTCCCTACTTCTTTTGGGATTTAACTATAAAGTGTGTGGGTATCCACCCTACTCAATGGCCCTCATTATTTTCTTTTATAGACTTTGAATCACCAGTAACAACTTGCAATGTTTTCCCATAACAGACTGAGTCACTTACATAAAGAAAATAAAAATCCAAGGTGTAAAGTAACAGCAAATAGGCTGCAGTCACTACTCTAGGGCACAGAATGTGGCACTGTTATTCTGGGAAACTGCACCTGAGAAGTTTGGAACTTTACTAGGAAATCCTCAGGTTTAGAAGCTATACTCAAATATGCCTCACTTCTTGCCCTTTTGTTCCACATCATGAAAAAATGTTCTGATGGATTTCTAACTGGCTGAGATTTCGGTTCATTAGCGATATCCATGGACAAATAAATGCCTCATGTTTTCTCTTTGTGCCCATTCCCTTTGATGTCTAATCTGTGGGGTGGGGGGTGTACGTGTGTGTATCTCTGTCTCTGGGGTTTTGATGGGTTTTTTTTACATCTCTCTTTTGCTCTTTGTGTGAGAGAGTTTGCCTCCTCTGTGTCTGCAGGGTGGATACACACACACTTGATAGCGAAATCTCAAAGCAGGCAAAGTAGGGGATTCATCTTTTTAGACGGGTGGATGCCTGACCATCTGAGTGTTTACCTGTATGTTTCTATATTATCTGTGCATCTCTCTATAAGTATTTCTATTAATATTCTGTCTGACTCTCACTATAAGAGCTGATCTTTTCATGAGAAAAAAATGATGCTGCATCAGAAAGAGAAGCTTTTCTTGGGGTAGAGGTAAACAGACAATCCCAGCCTCTGTTTCCTCAGTTCTTAAATAGGTTGGGAGTGCTGGATCCTCTTCTTTCTTGTCCTACTAAGGTCTGCCAGTACTTCACTTGTGGTGTTGTTAAAGTAATGAAATCTTCGATGGGACAAACCTGAACAATCTGTGAGAATCCTGAAGGAAATTTTCTGTTAGTCTCAATTAACAATTTCTCGGGATAAATTTGTCTATTTCTCTGCCAAATCGTATAGAAATGACAATTGTGGGATACTCCTGCATGAATGTGTGGACCAATTTATTACTGTAATTCTCAATTTCTGAGGTTCTTCCTGCAAAAGATGTACTGAGATGTTTCAGTATTTATTACATACGCATTTGCATACACTTACTTCGAATATCTAACACATTTCAAACAAAGCTCTCTCTCCGGGGTTTTAAGTAGTGGTATTCCAAGTTGACCATAGGCAATTAGAAGTGGCATTTAAAAATGCCAAAACATAAATTTTCATTTGCACTTGGTATTATCCACAGGAAGAGACATTAAACCAATGAAACAATTATGAACATGAAGTGTAAAGACGATTAAATATTCATTAATTTGGATGGTAGATGTCAAAGGAGGCAACAGAAACAGACACGTCCAAGCCACATAAGGTAAATCTTCATGTCACAGTGTATCTAAAATTAAAAATATTCTAAAAACTGGCTCAGAGTTCCAGTCTGTATAAGAAGTTTCAACCAAAGATACCCTATTAGTAAACTTTAGTCAACGAATTCTCATCTCCTTTCTCTTCACCAAGCACAGCAACGGAGAGACTGTGAGTTTTATTTTTTAAGGCCTTCTCTGAAAAGTCCTCTCCCAGACCAAACTGCGTGGAGTTGAAATAACCCAAGAGGATGAGAAAGCTGAAATGAGAATCCTATATCTTAAATAGCTGATTCCGATAACCCTTAAATTCCCCCAACCTCTTTGTTTTAACAGTAATTTCCCCTTGTATTCTAGGTCTATTACAATATTGATAAAAGAAGGTAATGTATAAATATAGAAACTGCCTACCATTGTGAATTTATATTATCATAAACATCGAAAACACATATGAAATCACACTGAAATAACTAAAAATGTTATAGATATTAAATAGAATACTAGGCCAGACCCTATGAGCTGTTTAATCAACCCAAATATAACACTGCTGCTTTAGACTTGTTAATATCAGGTATTGGCCAAAAGTGGGAAAAATAAAGTCAGAAACCTCAAATTAAAACTAAACGTCAAGTCATAGATTTAGGAAAAATACTTTGGGACACTTAAATACATTTAGCCCCAAAATCAGAGGAAATATTTGCAAGCCTAGTTTTAGAGGAGATCTTAATCTAAGAATTAGTATAATCTAATCTACCAACTCAGGGAAAGCATCATTTTATCTATTTATCATCATTTGAGTGTGCCTCTATCTTGCCCACTAGGCAGGGAGCTTCTTAAGAACAAGGGAAGTGTTTTAATCATTTTTTTGTTCAAAGGACTCACAAAGTGTCTGTGGTATAAGGCACCCAAATAAATATTGTTTCAATGAATCAATGAATAAACAATGCATTATGGAACTGTATAGAGTATTTCCATTGCTTTTGTCCGAGCTCTACTGTACTCTATATGGAGAAATATCTTTCTCATAATTCTCCAAGAAAGAGATCTCAAAATAAAATAACAGGCCTCTGAAGGAAAAACTTTAAAGGGTACTCAACATATCTTGCTTATTAATTTAAAATTATATAAAAGAATTAAAAACTAGAAGATTTTCAGTAAAATGCAAAGTTTATGAGGTCTTAAAATGTGAAATATATAGCATTGCCATCCAGAATATCTTGTAGGAAATGAATGCATAAATGGATGGTATTTTAAAGACACTCTAAGGCAAGAAAAGTAGCAAGGTAGAATGGCATTTTTTAAATTCTTTCTCCAGTTGCATTTAAAGCACAGAAGCTACTGTGCTTCGCTTCTACATCTCTCCAGGTTAAGTCAAATGAACTATATCACAGATCAATGCACAATGAAAACATAAGAAAAAGAAACTTTAAACACAAATTTGATCATAATAATTGCCTTCCTATTTTTCAAGTACTCTCTTTTTTAGGTTCAACTTCAACTACTCTCCCCAGCACAAGGCACTTTTCCACGGGGTCCATTAGGACCAAAAGCCTTTCCAGAGACTTAAATCTTTTTAAGTAGCCACTTTCTCAGCCATTCCCAACTTGAGGGAAACCCACTGAGATCACCTCTAAGAATTTGGTCAGTCCGTGTAGCCTACTTGAAAAAAAAAAAATGTGGGAGAAGGATGGACAAGAAAGATATCGCTCATCAAAGCGAAACTCAACTCTGTTCTCACGATGTGTCTATACCCTCCCCAGCCCCTTTCCTTCCTCCCGTTCTGGGCTCTGGACAGGTGGGAGGGGTGAGTATGTCTCCTAGGAAGGGGAGTAACTAACTTTCCTCCACCCCCTCATTCCCACCCCCAACCCCAAATCAGGTCCAAGTGGTAACTGAAGCCACCAGGTAAGACTGCCTGCATCCCCCTCCCCCGCTTTGGGGGAGGGATGGGATGGGGAGGATAGGGGCGCGTGGGGAGGGATGGAGGTGGGGGTGTTCTGAACTGCAACTCTCCTTACCACTGGAGCGCCTGACGATGTTCTCCAAAAATGTGTTCTGCGGTGCCACCAGCCCTCTCTTGCCCCCCGGCATCCTGGGTCTAGAGAGCGGCGGCCAGGATCCGCGGCGGGGGAGGGGGGGATGCAGGAAGAGAAGGTGGAGGAAGAGGAGGAAAAGGTGGAGGAGAAGACTGAGCCGAAAGAAGAGGGGGCGCGGCGGCGGCGGCGGGGTCCCCTGACTGTGTCTCCAGCCCGACCCGGATGAGCAGCTCTGGGGAGGAGGACCAGGCAGTTCATGGTAGTAGCGCTCCCCCGGCCGCCGCTGCCCAGACTGTGGCGGTGCAGCACACGGGGCTCGGGAACTGCAGGCTCCGCGGGGCACAGTGCGCCTGCGCCGCCCCCGCTGTCGCTGTCCCGCCGGTGCTGATGCCGAGGCTGCTGCTGAGGCTGCTACCGCGGCGGCGGTCGCTTGGGCGCGGGCTCAGCATGTCTCCCCCTGCCCCGCGCCCCGGGGCCGAGGGAGCGGAAGAGCGAACTCAAGCCCCCTCTCTCCCAGTCCCCTTTAGCTCAGACGGAGACACTTTACTGCGCCGTCCGCTCCGGGTCTCCGCGCCCACCCTCTCGCGCAGCTAGATCACAGCTGCCCAGCGCAGCCCAACTTCTGCTGGGCTGTGCGCCCGGCGGTCGCTCCTCTCTCCCCGGAGATCGCGGCTAGCGCTCGCTGTCCAATCCGGGCCACGGAACGGGTGCCAGAGAGGGTAAGTGGGCAGTCGGAGGGCTCACATCTCAGCTTCTCCCGCCCGGGGCCCGAGCCCGGGTTGCTAGCGCGGACGCGGCTGAGAGCCGAGCAGGGATAGACTGGGTGGCGCGCGAGGACGCAGAGCAGCCACCTGACGCTGCTACCGCCCCCCTCCGGGCTTCGGCGCCTGAAACCTTCACACTGGCGCTTTCACTGCTCGCCCTGCCCCACGCGCGGAGCCAGATAGAGTCGGAGCGCAGTGGGCGCCCGGAATGGCCCCTGCGACCCCGGCGGGGCTTGGCACGCGGGGGCGAGTGCGGCCGCACAGGGGAGCTTCCCTGAGGGCCACCGAGCGCGGGGGGCGAGCAGAGAGCCCGGCCACCGCCGCAAAGTTGTGGAAAAGGTTGCAGTTGACGCGAAGAGTAGGGGGGGAGAGTGGATAATTCATACCAGAGAGGGTGCGGTGGAAAAACGGTGAAGGCGGGGGGGCGGAGCTGCGCAAGGCTGGGGCGGGCAGGAACCCCCTAACAACCCCGCTACTATGCGTTCGGAACGAGGGACAGGTGCGGAACCGCAATCTGTCACAGAGAAGGGAAAACGATATAAGTGCCAAAAAAGAAGAGAGAAATGGAAAGAAAAGGGGTGCCCACCCGCCGCGGCACCTTCTTTTATCTAAGGCAGTGGTTCTCAAAGTGGCCGGGACTGGCAACATCAGCATCACCTAAGAACTTGTTAAAAATGCAAATTATTGGACTCTACCCCAGACCTAGTGAACCGGGAACTCTGGGGATGGGGTCTAACCATCTGTTTTAACAGGCCCTCCAGGTAAATATGATCCTTAAGTTTAAGAAGCACAGATATAAGTTTTCCCTTCGGGGGCTCCACCTGGGCCTGTCCAGGAAGGACGACTGTATACACAGGGTCAAGGAGTAGGGCACAAAAAGTGCGCTGAGGCACGGTCAGCGGTTGGTGACGGGACGAAGTCTTCAGTGGCGAAGGCGAAAGATAGTTGGCTGGGTGCATCCCCTTTTGCTGGGGTCAGAATACGCTGGGGGCGAGGTAATTGCGTTGGAAATTATTTAGGTTGTCAGAAGGAGGGGGATTCTCCAAGACTTGGCTGGAGTAAACATCTTCTCATGCCCGCCCTCTGGGCAGGTGTCTGACTTTGTTCCCAATCTCCTAGATTACCAATCACCAAACTCGAAGTAGGCTTTCTCTCACTCCAGAGCACTCGGGATAAGGGCCATTGCCCGTGGCTGAGAGACAGTTAAATGCGCAACTAGGATCCAGGCTTTATTTCAGGGTCATTCTTTACTTCTCCTCTCTGAAATTTCCACCCACTCGCCTAGAGCCTGGGCGGCTGAGCAAACCCAGAACGTTGTCACGAGGCAAAGAGTGGTTTGTTCTGCAAAGATTCTTTCTGCAAAAAAAAAAAATCAAGAGACTCCGTGGAAGAACACCATCCGAAACACTGCTGTCAATGTCAGCTTATACCCCTACAGTTAAAAAGTCTTTTAAATACATTGCAGTGTCTTTATTTAAATAAGAAGAAATTGAGGCATGTGGTGAGCTTGCCACAGCGAATCAGGGATGTGGCCAGGTTACAGCGCCCTCCCTGCAATTGGTAGAGTGTGTCAATGGGAGGGGAACTGAAACTGCCACCATCACCCCAGCCTTAAACACACAATTGAATTTTTCTGCCTCTAATGAGTCTTCTGTAACCTGTGTGCAAATGATCCTAGACCAGTCGACACTCATTGGCTGGGGTGGTGAATAGGCAAGCTTATTTTTTTAATGTATATATAATTCATGGATTGCTATTCTAGACTTCTAGCATGATATGATAATTCCATCATCATCATTAACAAGGAATATTTCAAATCTGTGTGTTCTTTTGCACATCATCAGCTGCCCACATCTTGCCTCTGGGTATTGATTTAAAATCTCAGCTTCCCAGCATTTCCCATCTAGTATAAATATCCCTGTTCCTAATCATTCTGCTGTGGGTGTATTGGCTCACACTTCCCAAAGAGGAAACTCTTTTGGACTCCATTAAGACACAGTCACACAATTACCGATAGAACTTCTTCATTTGTTTCCATCTGCAGATTTAATTAAAATGACATTTATCTTCTTTGTTCTTAATAATTGTATAGCATTATAACATTTGGATTATTTTAGTGACTGTAAAAAAATGGGTAGTTATAAAGTGTCAAGTCATTAGATCATACATTTTTCTTTATCTTCTAGTTTAAATTTTTATTCTATAGATGAAGAATCAGAGACACAGAGAGATGAAATGCTTTGTCCAAGATGACACAGTGCTTTAGAACACTCTTCATTAAAATCAGGTCCCCTAACCCTAGACAATGCTGCTTATAAATAACAGAAAATAACCTGATCTTGGGTTAGTGTGGTAACAACCAGCAACATCCAGCAACCTCTATTGCCGTCACTGATTCTGCAGTGCAAGAGAGAAGAGAAACCCCTGGCAACAATTCACAAGAGCTTCCAATCAAAACAGAGTCAAGGAAAACAGAGCAGCAGCACTGTACAGACGGACTGGCCCTAAGGAATGTGCTGGCAGATTGCAGCAAGGTGCCAATACAGCATTTTAAAAGTGTTTTGCAAACAGAGTCCGTATGTTGTAACCAAACGCTAGGATTTCACAGGTGAGAGAAACAGGAATTTAAAAGTTTCGGGGTCACACAAAGGGCTTCTTTTTGTTTGTTTTATTGCAAAAATTCCCTTTTAAAGCAGAACCATTTATCCTTTTCTTCTGTCCCTTGAGGTATTGTAATTAGAAAGGCCTTGTCTGTGAGAAGCAAGAATTCCAATCCCCAGAAGTGTTTGCTGACTCCAAAGTCACAGCAGAATGAAAGCTAGCTGAACTGCAGGTGTGTTCCAGTTTAACAGAAACCAATATAAAAGTGAAAGCTTAGAAAATTGATATATTAGGAAGTGATGATTTGTAACTACTGGTTCCCTGAGTCTTTTATCAAACATCCCTCCTTTGAAGATTTTAAAATATAGTTTATTTGATAATAGCTATAATTATAATATTAATATCTGTAAATTTCAGAAATGCATTGAAAATAGGTCTGGTTTGGCTTAATATTTGATCCCTTATGTACAAATGGCCTAACCACTACTCTCTCTCAGGGAATGATTTTTCTCCCCATCCCTATTTATGAGCTAGCCCCAGTATAGGTCCAAATGCAATCTGCAAATGCTGAATGGGTGACTCTCATAGAGGAATGGAAAGGAAGGGAAAAAAGAAGGGGCCAGAATTCACCCTCCATACTGGCTTCCATGGCTGGTCTCATTAACAGCAGCATTAGCCCATTCCATTTCCTCTTCCCCAAGCCTCCCTTTGTGCCTTCCCTCAAAGTGCTGTCCCAGGTCTAGCATGAAATGTGCAAACATTACCTGATTCGTTTGTATGCACAAAGCCCCCCTCTTAGACTTAGAGCTCCCATCTTTCCCTCCTTTTCCCTCCCCACACACAGAATCTAAGTTGAGAGAAAGCAGGCTACAGAGGCAATATAGTGCAGAGGCTCAGTGCTTGGACTCTGGACCCAGAGTGCCTGGAATTTAATCTCGCCTCTGCCACTTACTAGCTATATCACCGAGGGCAAATTAATTAACCTCAATTTCCCCTTCTGTAAAAAGGGGATACAAGTTACCTATTGAATATGGCAGTTATGAGAATTAAATGAGTTCCAATTTGAAAGCAATTAAAGGAATATCTGACATGTAATAAGCACATATAAGTGAAAGTAAATAGAAACGACAGGGATCTAGAACCTCTTATACTTTCCTGGATTAAACTTAAGCCCATTATCCAAAGATCGGAAGAACGGGCTCCGCTTGTACTCGCCATCAAATTGGTACTCACTGATCAACACTAGGGTGATCACATGGCAGTAATACTCTCCAGGGATTAGGGGGATGGGGGGGTAAACCAGCAACCAAAGGACACGGGGAGCATTGAAGGGGGGAAGGGCATGCCTTTAACCCTCACTTGGGTGAGGCAAAGACATAAAGTGTAACCATAATGTTTGTATCCTCATAATACACTGAAATAAAAAATAAAAAAAAATATATAGAAGGCTGCATGATCAAAATAAAAAAAAAAGGAAAGAAAGTAAATACATAAGCCTTTTCCTCCCCTTCTACTTTCATTTACAGTGAAAGCTCTAGGTGATGACTTACTACAAATGTTTACCAATATCCACTTGACTTTTCCTCCTCCTTGAAAGGAGTGTGGCTATGCAGCTAGCACAAATCAATGAAATACAAATGGAGGTAATGAGTGTCACTTCTGGGTAAGCATAGGAGCGCCAGGACTCAGTTTCCCATACTCCTATGGAATTGCTATGGAATGCCAAGAAGAACAAGGAGAACGGCTGCCCAGAGCATTACCTACACCTGCAGTAGACATTATATAAACAGGAAATAAATTTTTGTTGTGTTAAGACACTGACATTCCAACACTCTTTGTTATTGTACCATAACCTAGTGTCTCTTGGCTGATACAAGTTATTAACTTGCTAGAGGAACAGTTGATTAAGGGAACAATAATTCTCTACCCTGACTGCACATTAGAATTGCCTGGAGAATTTATAAAAATTCCAAAGCCCAGGCTACAGCCCAGACCAAGTAAATCAGAATTCCTGAGGATGAGACGCAGACATCGGTACATTTTTAAAGTTCCCCCAGTGACTCCAGTGTACATCAAGATCAAGAACCACAGACCTAGAGCAATGCTGCCTCTATGGGAATCTTTGGGGTTTAGATAGTGTATCAAGATCCTCAGCTCCCATGGATCAGATCGTTGGTTACATCTGCCTACAAAGACTCAACCCTGATATATCCAGCTGTGAGTTTCTCCATGCTTACAGCTGCTGAGCATCTCAGGAGAGAATCATAAAACCTCCAAGAGCAGTGCATAAATTCAAGGCCTCCAAACTCAACTTGACCCTCTCAATGCAGCCCAATCCTTCTATACATCCCTAATTAGCTGTGTCTTCCACTCTCTCCTGTGGCTTTCTCAAAGCTTCTTCTCTCTTTTCACACCTCAGTTGTCACCCTCTCACCTCCCAGTCTCAGAAGATGACTCACAGAGAACGGGTCATGCTGTCAATTCCTAGACTTCCTGCCTTTGCTCTCTCTTCTGTTTCTTCTTTCTTCTGAACAAATAGAAAGCAGCGTCCTCACCATCCCTCCTCCACTGCTCTGGATCCTACTCACTGTGCCTCTGAAGAGGCCTCACTTTACTTTCTCCTCATTCCTCTCTCTCCAACATTTAATGTGCTTTAAAAATGCTTTCTTAACTTGCTACTTCCCTTGGGCATTGTCTGTCTCTCCCATCCTTTTGTGGTCATTCTTCTCAGAAGATTAATCTTTAGGGGGCATCTATTTCTTTGCCTCCTGTGCACTCCTTAACCCCCCAGAGATTGGCCTCCATCCCACTCACTACTTCCCTGAAATTGCCTCCCCAGAGGTCACAGTGAGGCCATTTCATTCTTAATTTTACTTTACCTGCCTATGACACTTGACCCAGGTACTACTCTTTCTTGAAACAGTCTCCTACCTTACACGGACTGTTTTTGAATACTGATTTGTAACATCAGCATTTTACTTAACCTCTCTGTGCCTGAGTCTCCTTATCTGTTAAAAAAAAAAAACAAGAATAATAATAATGCCTACCTCATATGGTTTATGTAAAAATTAAATGAGAGAGTATAGGTGGACGATCTTGTATTCACATTTCTGAAACAGAAAACTCTGATATCCTAAAGTGGTTTTTTTTTTTTTTTTCATGCATTTGTCACAAACTCATTTGTCAGAAAAACTTGACCTGAACTGTCAGGAGGCTATTTGTACTCTTTCTTTATCCCATTTGCTGTGAATATTGATGTGTTTTGCTGCATAGATATTAATATCTTTGATAATAGGGATTGCTGTCCCTACCCCTAGTAAGGGAGATACAAACACAGAGAAATCTATACATTTCTGAGTTCCCAAATTCAAATCTCACACATAGATCTCCTTCCTGCCACTTTAGACACCCCTACCTACGTGCTGACTGGCTCTTTCTATGTGGCAATTCCACAGGAATCCCTAAATCAACATATCCAAAACAAATGCCTCATCCTGCAGCCTACCCACGCTTTCTCCACCTCCAGTGTTTCGTATCTCAGGATCCACCTCTATCCACCCAGTTATCCAACCCTATAACTTCAGTGCATCTCTACCCCCACCCCCACATCCAGTCCTGCTCATTCAACCTCCCAAATCTCTCTTAAAGGTATCTGCTGCTCACTCTCTCCTTTGCCTCTGCTCAAAGTCAGACCCCATCACCTTTCACTTGGATTTCCAAGACATCCTTCTACCTGGTCTCTCTGCTTCCCGTGTTTTCGTGCCATACTCCTGTCCAGCCCCAGCTCCAAGCTCCACCCCAATTCATCCTTGGCCCACACTGTAGCTAAAGCCATCTTCCTGACACTCCCAGCTTAAACACTTCTAAGTTTCTCTCTGCCTTCAGGTGAAAGCGCAAATCCTTTACCGAGCCTTTTTATATCCTTCCCTATCTGACTCCTGCTTATTATCCAGCCCAATTCTCACCATTCCCTAGTCCAACTGCACATCCCCATACTTCCTGTTCCCTCCGCTCCTCTTTACTCCTTGTTCTTACCACGCCCTCTCTTTCTTCCTGCGTCAATGTCTTGTATCACCAGCCGTATTTCTTCAGATCCTAGATTAGATGTCATTCCCTCCAGTCCTTCTTTGACTCTCCAAGACTTAGCAAACAGCCCTTCCTGTGTCTTCCTCTAGTGCTTCCTCTATTGCAACATTTTTCTCACTGTTGTTAAGAAACATAATAAGATAAGATAACAAATACAATTGAAACCTTATGTGTCTCCTTACCAGAACTGCCATGCGTGCTTTTGGCATCTTCACGAGAATTATGACTTCTGGGCAGTCATAGGACCAAGTCAGAGCACACCCCTGATGAGATGATGTAGTGGGCTAGATTTCAGCTCCCGTTTGCCCCCTTGATGGGCATCCCTGATAGGAAGAAAGAGGAAGACTTTCTAGAAGTAGAAAAAAAGGGAAAGCATAATCATAGGAAAACTTGTGATATGTGACAAAAAGGAGACAATTTGGACTTAAAGAAAAATGGGCGATAGAACTAGAGGCATGCTTAGGGGCTCATCAGTACAACTTAAGGAGTTTGGGCATTATGCTGTAGGCAATGAAAGATATATTTTGAGTAAGGAAAAAGCATGGTATTTTAGGAGAAAAAATCTGTGTGTGATTGGAGTGCAAAATACGCTGGGGACAGAAAAGTCCAGGATTGGAAAAACTAGATAAGAGACCCCTATATGTGACAAGTTGACATTCTGAGACATTAAATGCTTCCCCAACCCCATATTTACATTTAGGCTCTTACTGTCATTGTATCACTGTTCCTCACCACAGCTCACCTCTTCCTGGCTTGTGAATTTCAAAAGTCTAGGCATGAGAAAAACAGAAATGCAATAAGAAAAGTGTTATAATAAAGGCTATATGCATTCTTACCAGGTATTAGGCATTATTCTAAGTATTTTACATGAATTTTCTCATTTAATCTCATTTAATTTTAATAGAGTAA
>RJWJ010026166.1:0-23260 GCA_004363605.1 Indri indri
TGCTTTATTGAGGCTCCTTACAACTTACATTATGCGGAAGACGCCGAAAGCGGAAGGGTGCAGGCTTATATAGGTTGGGCTACGCAAGGCAATGAGTCAGCAACGAGCATGCGCACTGGCTTGTTTACCCGCACCGGAGAGGGGCGTACCCCAGGATGTGGGCGCCATCTTGTAATGGCGGTGCAGGCTTCCCACAAGGATTTAAGTTTACAATCTATGTGAGATGTTTATATATTACCACTAGGAGCAATGGTTCAGCGTTCACTAATTGAGGGATTATGCAACATTCTAGAACATTCTAGAACAGATTCCCATTATTTGCAGTAGTTATGTCTGTGTATATGTTCTATATATGTTCTCTATAAATACATGTTTTTGTTTACACTTAGATCTATTTCCATTAAGCTGTAATACTTAACATATGTGACCTTCACTGTGTATATTTTAAACCTTGACACGAGGAAATAGATAACCTGTCCAAGCTGACCGCCTTCCATCCAAAGGGCCCTCCCAGCCCTCCAGGGTCGGTGCTCTTAACAGCTATGCTGTGCCGTCTGTCAGGACTGCTGCCCTTTGTTGAGTGTTTACTACATTCTAGGCCGCTGACCTGTGTTAATAACTCATTGAATTCTCTTACCACCCATGCCAAGAGTCCTCCTGAGCCCTGCGGCAGGAGGAGGCTGGGGCTGGACTCCTAGCTCTGAAATGAGAAATATTATTATCCTCACCGTGCAGGTTAGGAGACTCAGGCACAGACTCAGCAGGCTCAGTCCCTGCCCACGGCCACACCAAGCAGCAGATTGGGAGAGGCCTCCTTCGGGGGCTCCCCCGACCTGGTCCCTTCCCCTGGGTGGCAGGTGTCTGGCTCCCTCTTAGGGGCTCCCACCGCGATCAGTAGCTTGGGACCAGCTCTGATCGACGGCTGTGACTCAGGATGCTCTGCTTTCTGAAACCCAGAGCTCGCCCGGCTCTTCGGGCCGGCACTCCCGGGCCTGTGGCTGCATCACTCCAGACTCTGCCTCCGTCTTCACGGGCCCTTCTCCTCCTCTTCTCTTCTGTCCGTGGTCAACCCTTCTCTGACTTGCTCTCATAAGGACATGTGATTGCATTCAGGGCTGGGCCAGGTCATCCAGGACAATCTCCCCATCGCAAGATGCTTAGCTCCAGCCCATCTGCAAAGACCCTGTTCCCTGTAAGGTAACATCCACGGGTGCCAGCGATCTTTGGGGGCCGGTATCCAGTGCACCATAGCATCCCTCCACCATCCTCCATGCCTAGGAGGCTGCCACTGACCACATTAGCCAGCGCCCCCTCCATGGCCCCAGGTCCCGCTGAGGCCTCAGCCACGCCATTTCTCCCCTTGTTCCTCCAGGACTCGCAGAGTCAGGCAGGAACCTTTTCCTCCTGTTGCTGGGAGCCTGCGCATCCCCGTGTCCCTAACCCTGCTCACACCTCTGTGAACGGCACCTTCCCTAGACAGCCCGCTTACGAAATCCCACTGGAGGGGGCTGTCGCTTTCCGGCCAGGACCCCGCTGACAAAGGGCTGTCGTTGGCTTTCATGACTATTCCTTGAGTGCATTCCATGGCGTGAGGGGCTTTGCAGGGCATCTGTCAAGGCCTGAAGCCCATCGAAGTCAATCCTTAGAAGGCTCAAGGGTGTAGAAAGATTATACCTTATTCATGCAAAACCTCTCAAAAAATAATGAAAACCGAAAGCCGGAAGTCAAAATATGAACAGGAGGTGTAGGAAGTGGTCTTGTGTTTGTGGGTTCTCCACTGGCCCTTGATTGGGTCCTGTGAGAGCCACAGCATCCTTCCAGATAATGCTTCCATTGGCTCTTTCAGCTCTCGCTTCCCCGGGTGTTTGCTCGCCTCTGCCCTGTACCTGGACCTTGTAGCCGTCACCTCCTTCTGCGGCCACCCTGGCTGAGCAGGGATGTTCGCTGTTTTCTACCCCGCCCCCAACCCCTCATCGCTCTTGTTCCAGGTCATAATTGTCTACTTGCTCCCTCATAGATGCTGAGCGACTGGAGAGCAGGAACCGCGTCCGTCCCACTCAGTGCCGTGTCCTCAGGGCCTGGCCCGCAGCACACACTCAGTATATTTCTGAAAGCATAACTGAGTCGCTACCCTTTCTTCAAAGACTTCCCTCCCCAGCCGTCTGTTTCCTAGGACGAGGTCAGGTACGGTTACCCATGTTGAGATGTGCTTCCTTTTTCTCGTGCCATGCTGGATGCTAGTAATAGTAGTGAAGATGTTCACCTGTCGAGGCTGGATGGGACGCAGGGGTTGGGGGCGGAGGAGGCTCCCGGCGCTGGCTCAGGGGTCTCTGCCCGTGTCCAATCAGGCAGGCCCCTTAACCCTCTGAGTCGCCTTGTTCTTTCCTCCCAAATGAGGATACTCATGGCATCCGCCTCACAGGGCTGTGGCAGGGACCATGTGGCTGATGGTCTGTTTTGTGTCACTGTGGCTCAGCGAGAGTCCCCAATGGTTCAGTCAAACACTGAGAAATGTGTTGCCTCGAAGGTATTTGTAGATGTGACGACATCTCTAATCGGTTGACTTCGTTGCGTATATTCAAGGCGCGCAACACGGTGTTTTGCTACACACATACTAGTGAAATGATCACTGCAGCCAAGCAAATTAACATATCCATCACCTCACACAGTTACCTTTTGGTGGTGGTTGTTGTTCTAATCAGTAGACTTTAAGTGAAGGAGATTATCCTCGATAACGTGGGTGGGTCTGATTGAATCAGCTGAAAGGCCTTCGGAGCAGAACGGAGGTTTCCCAGGAGAAAAGGAAATTGCTTTAGCGGCTGCCTGAGAATTTCCAGCCTGCCCCTCCCGTCTGCCTGCCGTCACGGTCCATGCGGCCGTCTATAACAAAACACCGTACACTGGGCAGCTTACAAATAACAGGAGCTTATTTCTCATGATTCCGGAGGCTGGAAAGTCCAAGATCAAGGCCCTGGCAGATTCAGCTGAAGGTTCCACCCTCGGGACCTGATCTGCTCCCAAAGGCCCCACCTCTGAATACCACCACAGTGGGGTTAAGTTTCAACACATGAATTTTGGGAGGACACAAACATCCAGTTCACGGCCCCTGCCTAGCCAACCCTCGCCGTCGCGCAAGCCGCTGCCTTGCAGTAAATCTCTCAATGTGGATCTGCCACGCCTTGCGTTTCTCTGGTGGCGCCATCATGGATATGCCTGGGAGGGCCTGTGTATGGTGCTTAGAACACGGCCCGGCACGGACAAGGCGCTCGATGGCACAAGCGCTGTTAGGTGCCCTCAGCTCCGTGCTGGGCACGGACGGCCATCAACCCCTCTGCGCCTCCCCGTGACGCAGGCTCCATTGTGCTGCAACTTTGCAGATGAACTGGGGTTTGGAAACACAGGGCTGGCCACACTCCGGGCCAGAGCTGGGATCCAAACACAGGTGGCACAGCTGTTAGGATGGACAGCCTAGTAGGTGCTCGCTGCGTGGGTGGACGAAAGTTTCTCACACAGAGATTAAGATATAAAAGTAAAAAATTTCTTTTATCCTTTTAGAAAGAGAGAGAGAATGAGAAAGTGACAGACAGAGAGGAAAGAGAGTGTGAGCAGGGAGACGGCGCTGGCATCCCAAAGAAAGAGAAAGGGGTGCCCGCCCTGAGGCCAAGCAGCTTGCTGATTTTAAGGGGCACGAAAAGAAAGGAGAAAAAGTAGCGACAGTCGTCAGCTGAAGCAGAAGCGGCCTGTGGTAATCAGCGGGAGGCAGCTGCCATACACCAGGTGGCCGTCTTCCTCACCCCCTCTGCTCCTGGAGACCCGGTTGTCTCTGAGACGTTGTCAGGGAGGACGTGGTTTTGCCCCTGAGATGCGGTTCTGGGCAGGAAACCGAGGCCTGGTGCTTGGCCCTGCTGTCCTCTCAGGGGCTTCTCGGGAACCTTGGAGGCCACAGAAACAGATTCTAAAGGCTGGAGCTGGGGATGTTCAGAGAAAGATTTACATTTTCTTTCTGTCTTTTGGGTCTTTTCAGATGCTGTGAAAACGGAACCCTGCAGGGTGCCTGCCAGCCAGGGAGAGAAAGGGCGAGAGAGGGAGGGGGAGAGAGAGAGAGAGAGAGAGAGAGAGAGAGAGAGAGAGAGAGAGAGAGAGAGAGAGAGAGAGAGAGAGAGAGAGAGAGAGAGAGACAGCGAGTGCCGGGAGAGCTCACGCTGATCTTTGGCCGTTATTAGGAAATCGCGGGGTTAGATACTTTCCTGTCGTTTCAGCAAGGCCGCCCTTTCGCCAGCTCTGCTGTGCAGGCGGCCAACCGCAAAGGCTCACGCTCCCAAGGGCCCCACCGCCTGCAGTGACCCATGGTGGGATCCTTCCCCCGGAGAGGCAGGGACAGGCTCCAGACCTAGCTGGGTGCAGGGCCACGGCAGGTTAATGATCTGTGAATGGAATGAGAGTAGCCCCAGGCAGATCCCATCCCCAGTCTGCACTCCGGCCTCCCTGCCTTGGAATGGGGAGAAGCGACCCTGATGGGCCTGGATCCCAGGGGCAGGCAGGAGAGGCCATGGGCCGCAGGATCTGGCTTTGCCCCTCGGGCTGTGAGACCCTGGGAAGGACCCTCCCCCTTCTGAACTTGAGCTCATCATGGCCAAGGGCGTGGGTAGCGTGGGTAGCGTCTGTCTCAGAAGGTAGGGGCGAGACCCTGGGAAGGCTTCTTAACCTCTCTGGGCCTCAGTTTCCTCCTCTGTGAAATGGGCATGGTAAGGGGACTGATTTCACAGGGCACCTTGCGTGAACAAGGGCATGTGAGGGCTTAGGGCACACTCAGCCCTGGCCAGGGACATTGCCACCTTTGCTCCATCATCTCCGGGGGAGATAGAGAAGGCTTATGCCTCCATCCGCTAGGTGGAGGGAGCTGCCAGGGGCCAAGTCAGCCAGAAGGAAGCAGAGCCTGGCAAGGACAGACAGACTCTTGGTGGCACCATTTGTGTACCTGGATCCAGTCAACCCTGAGTACAGATCCGCCCTGTCATGGTTGAATTGTGTCCCTCCAAATTTGTTTGAAGGTCCCAGTCCCCAGTACTTCATAATGCAACTGTATTTGGAGGTCGGGCCTTTACAGAGGAAATTAAGGGTTAAAGGAGGTCATCTGTGGGGCGGGGGGCTAATCCATGTGCCTGCATTTGGAAATGGGGCCGTAAGTTACATGGAGGCTGTTGGGGTGGGGCCCTGATCCAACATGGCTAGTGTTCTAACGCCTTAGTCGTTCCGGCTGCTGTAACAAAGTGCTGTAGACCGAGTGGTTTATAAACAACAGAAATTTATTTCTCATAGTTCTAGAGGCTGGAAAGTTCAACTTCGAGGCGCCAGCGTATTTGGTGTCTGGTGGGGACCTGCTTCCTGGTTCTCAGATGGCACCTTCTTGCTGTGTCCTCACCTGGTGGAAAGGAGAAGAGAGATCTCTGGGCCTCTTTTATGAGGGCGCTAAACCCACTCACGAGGGTTCCATCCTACGGCTCTCACCCTCATGAGACCTATTTACCTCCCAAAGGTAAATAAAGCGTCCATAGAACCTTTCAAGAGGGAGAGGCCCAGACGTGTGTGCACAGAGGTCTGACGCGTGGAGAGGCAGCAAGAGTGGCCATCTGCACGCCGAGGAGAGGCATCGGGAGAACCTGCCACCGCCAACACCCTGATCGTGGACTTCCAGTCTTCAGCGTGGTGGGAAAATACATTTACGTTGTTTAAGCTACCCCGTCTGTGGTATTTTGTTATAGCAGCTCCCATAGAAGATGGGGTGGTGTCACAGGAACAGAGCGCCAGAACTTCTCCCCCTGCCCCTGAGCTCGTTGAGTTCAGCTCTCGTCGCTCACAACTGGAAGAGTCCTGACTAACGAAACTGTCCCTTAACTACCAAGGGTTCATCAGCTCCCCACGCTTTTCCACCTGTGCACACGGGAATTCCAGTACCTCATGCTCTGCCCAGCTTTCCTGGCCATCAGCTTTCTCGTGCTCTCCTCCCAACTGATGCCATTCTTTGGTCTCACAGGTGGAGCTTCAGTTCCAAGACACTATGTTCTCTAGTGTCCGTGAAGACCCTCTCGGTTTCTCTTCCTCCTTCCTGCCCCACTGGGTGCCAGGGTCCACCCACTCCAAGCGCTCTCCGCCTCCAGCCCCTCGCCTCCCCTACCTCCCACCTCCTTGCCCTATCATCCTTCCATGCCTGTGAAGACCCAAACCTAGACCAATGCTACCATCTACTCTCTCTTCTACTATAGTCTGAATGATTCTGTTCCTCCAAAATTCGTATGTTGAAGCATAATCCCTAATGTTTTGGTATTTGGAGGCGGAAGCTCGGGGAGGTGATCAGGCCATGAGGGTGAAGCCCTTATGAATGGGATTAGTGCCCTCTTAAAACGGACCCCAGAGAGCTCGCTTGCCCCATCTGCCCCGTGAGAACATAGCGACAAGACAATGCCTATGAACAAGGAAGTGGGCCCTCGCCAGACACTAAATCTGCCAGTGCCTTGACCTTGGACTTGCCAGCTTCCAGAACTATGAGAAGTAAATGTCTTTTGTTATCAGGCACCCAGTCTGTGTTATTTTGTTACAGCAGCCCGAATGGACTAAGACGTCTTCCAGTGACCACCGCTGGGAGGAGACATAGCGATGATACTTGGTGCCATTAACGATTAATAATCCCCAGTCACCATCGGGCTTTCACTGCTGCTCACCAGCTGTTCTCCTTTCCCCGGGACAGAGCCTGCTCATTCTCCTCAATGGCTATGCCGGCCACCCTGACACCTCACCACCCTCCTCAACCCCCCACCCTCGCCCCTGCTCCCACCCACGTCACTTTCACTGATGGCCTGTGAAAATAAGCCACTGGGTGGGAGGTCCTCACCTCACCGCCCACCCAGTCCTAAGGGCCACCTAAAAGTGAACCAGAAGAAGAGAGAAAATCTGCCATGGGGTTTTGAGAATGAGGATAACTAGTTGCTTTAGGCAGCGTAGTTTCAGTGGCCTGGTCCTGGAGAGCAGATGGGACAGTGTCAGAGTGACGGGGCTGAGGCGGGAGAGATTTGTGTATGTTTATATCCCTCAGAGAAGGAGCCAGCAAAGAAAGAATGGTTGAAAATTTAGGAGACATGAGGGGTGATTAACGGAGTGCAGTTGCTAAGGAGGTGGAGGAGATGGGTTCCTGAGCCCTGGAGGTGGAGCTGACCCTGGACAGGAGGAGAGATGCCTCTTTGTTGAAGAACGCAAGGAATATATCATCACTGCCAGAGTGAATAACTTCGCAGGTGTTGGGGAGTCACTTTTTCCTGTGACTGTGTTGTCCTGTATAGGTAAACGTTATTGCTGAAAGTGAGAGGGGAGGAGACGAGCGATCTGGGGGAAAGAGGAAAGCACTCGGAATGCTGACAGAGCGTGGTGTCGCAGAGGGCTGCCTCCGGCAGGGACGGGCTGGGACTCCTGGGCAGTGCTGACGCCCTGTCCCCGGCCCCAGGGATGGAGACACTAGAGCGTGGGGTTCCCTTAGTGTCCCCTGAACAGACCTTCAGCCTAGCACTTATATACCCGACTGTCTTTCCGGAAAATACAGGACACAGGGTAAGAGGGGAAAAGAGAGAGAGGAAAGTTTGATAGACATTAAATGGCAGCCCCGTGATCAAAGGACAAGGCAGGGGCAATATAGGAACAAACGGTGGTTGAGAATTTTTCCAGAACTGATAAAAGACACCAAAGCACAGACCGAAGAGGCCAAATAAACACGGTTAATAACTAATAAAGAAAGACAGCTACACTTAGTCACCTCAGAGGCAAACTGTTAGTGCCAATACCAATATCCAAAAGCCCAGGAGGCCTGTGGAAGGCCTGGAAAGGCGCCCGGCCCAGGGCAGAGGCCAGGGGAGGTGTCCTGGAGCACAGGGTGGAAGGGCTGTGGGCTGCGTCCCAAGTGACGCATTAGCGTCAGCCAGGCAATCGCGAACAGGGATGGAAGACGGAGTGCGGAGGAGGAAGGGCACCGGCAGGGGCCACAGGTCAGCAAAGGTGCAGGATGAGAAATGCGCCTGTCAGAAACTCACGGGCAAGGTGGTGTTATGAAGACTGAAATTGTGAGGCAGGACCCAGAAATGCCAGAGACACAGAGATCTTACAGGCAGAGACAGAAATGGACACAGTATTTTCAAAGAAGAAGCAGATCAGAGTCACAGCTGACTTTTCTTCTGTGACGATAGAAGCAAGATAAAGTGGAACATGGAAGAGCCCAAGATACTGAAAGAAAGTGACTGCCAATGCAGCATCCCAAACTTGGTGAAAATATCTTTCAACCATGAAGGCAGAGAGGAGAGAGAGAGAGAGAGAGAGAGAGAGAGAGAGAGAGAGAGAGAGAGAGAGAGAGAGAGAGAGAAGCAACCAAGAGAACCATCTCTAGAGGACCTTCTAAGACATGTGTCAGAAAAAAATGATTCTGATGGACGATCTAAGATGCAAGGAATGAAGAGTAGAGAATATGGTAAATATGTATGTAAATCAAAATGAACAGTGAATGTATAAAATAATAATAATAATGTCTTTTGGAACTCAAAAATATAGACTTGATATTTCACCAATGATAAAATGCCACTAATGGTAAGATACACAATTTATTTCACTAAGAGAAAAAATGCTGCCAATGAAACTGTGACAGACATTTTAATGTAGCTCTGACCAGCATATGCCTCAGACCATCTTGTTGATCTGAAATTTCTTTGATCTGTTCTAAGGAACTTAGCAATTTCTCCTGACTTCATTTGCATCGACAGGTGATGACACAGATCACTCTTTTGCTTTTGTCTTAGTAACAAAGAGTAACATGGCTTCATCCACACACGGGTATCTCTCTCTTTCTTAGATTCTATAAAACACCAGGTTGTTGCTTACACACAAAAATATGGAATTTTGGTCATTCCTCAAATAATATGGGTGTCACAAAAATGAAATGCATGCCTACTCTTTTACTCCTGTGTACCCCTGCACACACAATAATTTTTTGTTTCAGTACCACCTAATAATGTAATCCTTTTGAAAATGTTTGAAAAGGTATTAAATTAAACATATATCAATAACCACATAACTCAATTAAAGTGATACAGGTTGAGTATCCCTTATCTGAAATGCTTGGGACCAGAAGTGTTTTAGATTTTGGAATATTTGCATTATACTTACCAGCTGAGCATCCCAAATCCCAAAATTCAAAATTCAAAATGCTCCCATGAGCATTTTCTTTGAGTGTCATGGCAGCACTCAAAGATTTTTGGATTTTGAAGCATTTCGAATGTCAGATTTTCAGGTTTGGGATGCTCGACCTGTAATATGAGCAGCAATGACTGGGTTCATTCACATGCAGGCAAAGACGACTGTATCAGGACGGCCACTTGGGACCAACAGCAACTGTAAGTGACCATCGAGTGTAGGACATATCTCAGTTTCAGAGATGACAGAATGTGAAATAACATGCACACTAGAATTGATAAAATGCCATAGAGCATGTCCTGACAACAGAACAGGAGTTGAGAGGAGGGAAAATGATCCAAGATCTTTCTATTATCTGGAGGAGGATAAAGGTTTTAATTAATTTGGACTTAGATAACTGAAGTACACCTGTTGTAATTTCTGGGTAATCAGTCAAAACATATAAAGAAAATATTTAATCAGCTAATTTTTAACTAATAGAAAGGAAAAATGGATTATAAAAATACCCAATCAATCCAAAAGAAGGCAAGAAAAGAGAAAGAAGAAACATAAGAAACAATCTAGGATGGCATATTTAAATCCAGGTGCAATAGTAATTATATTAAGTAAATTCACTTAAATCCAATGAAAAGATTACCAGACTGAAAAAAGTCAAATTATATGCTGTTTATGAAACATATGTCTAAACCTTGAGGTCTCGGATTGAAAGCAAATGTGGAAAAAAAAAAAGCTGATGGAGCTGGACTGTATCTGACAAAATAGACTTTAAAGCAAAGATGAAGAAGAAAAACAGTGTCTGATATCAGGAAGATATACACATTTTTAAACAAACTTAAAGCTAATGACATGCTTCAAGACATAAAGCAAAAACTGACATAATTTCAAGAAGAAACAGACAAATCCACAATCATTGTGGGATATTTTAAAACAGATCTCTCTTATAGTTAGAACAAGCAGGCAAATAAATCAGTGTAAATAGTTAAACAGCATGATTCACAAATTCAATTTAAAGAATACATATGTGTGTATATTTGTATATACACATGCACACATATATACTTCATTCAACAAGTGTAGAATACACATTCTTTTCAAGCCCACATGAAATATTTATAAAAACTAAGCAAAAAATATGCCACAAAGAATATAAAGAATTGAAATCGTGCATAGTATATTTTCTGACCTTATCAGATGTAAGCTAGAAATAAGAAAAAGAGGACTGTTGGAAAATACAGATCTGCCTTTTAGAAAACCTCATGGGTCAAAAGTCACAATGAAAATTAGAAATAGTATTTTACCAAACGATAATAAAATGCCTTATATTAAAATCTGTGAGATGCAGCTAAAGTTGTGCTTAGAGGGAAGTTTATAGCCTCAAACACAAATATTGGAAAGGAAGAATGGCTGAGAGTTAACGATATAAGAGTCCATTTGCAAAAGGTAGACAACGCAGAACAATCTGGAAGAAAGTACGAGGAAGGAAATAACATTGATAAACGTAGCAGGCGTTGGAAAGGCTTGCGGATGGGTTTGAACTTCGATACTCACACAAGGAGGACGAGGAAGAAGAGCAACGGCGCGACTGCGATGGCTCCATACACAACGCCCTGGATCAGGCCTTTCATGAACACGCTGGAAACGGAATTCTTATCCGGAATTAGAGGGAAGGGAGAGTGGTTTTCTCCGGAGGCTTTGAAGTCTGAGCTACAACTCTACTCTTTCCCCTGGCCCTGTACCCATCCTCATCCCGCTCCTGCGCACTGTCTTCCTGGCTCGGTCACTAGGCCCCTGTATGCTCGCCGGGCACCAGGAAGATCCTGGAAGTATGGATTCCATGTCGGTTCTTCCCCTCACAGCCAAGTCTCATGACTATTTCTGGCTCCCCGAGGAGGCTGATGGTGCTGTTGGCCCACGGGGCACGTGTGGTGGAGGTCCCCCGGCGGATGTTGTCCATGCTGTTCACATCCACGAGGGCACCTCCCACCCGCCACTGCACGGAGGGTGTGGGGACCCCCAGGAAGGAACAGCTGCACTGCAGCGTCTTCTGCAAGGAGCAGGAGGAGTCAACAGCCTGGCAGGTGCTGTTGGGAGGGAGGATCAGGAGTCAGCAAGGCATCCCGACTCTCCCTCCGCACTTCCTCCAGGACCCAGCCTTCTCCTCATTTGCTCTTCACAGGGAGCTTCAGAACGACTTTCTGGAAGTCCAGAGGGGACTCAAAGCAATTTCCTTTCATCCTCTCTCCTCCTCTGCCCCAGACTCTGGGTGAGCTCTCACCCCTGGCCTCTCAGCCCCAGAGGTCAGGGGAGGACGAGATTCTCCCCAGCCTTCTTCCCGCAGCGACCCAGGGCTTTCTCTTGGGTCCACCATGTCTCCCGCACACGGGCTCCTGCCTGTGCCCACCAGCACTCACAGTTCGCTTGGAGTTTGACTATGCTACTTCTGGTCAAGTCAGCTAGGGAGAAGTTCAAGTGACATCTGAGGGTGGCGCCTTGGTCTTCAGGCTTTGGGGTGAGGTGTGGCACCGAGGAAGGGGAGTTGCTGGAGATGCCTGAGGTGGAGGACATGGTGGGCCCTTTCCGGGAGAGGAAGAGAGCTTTGGTTTCTTCGCAGGTACCTTTGATGGTACCGTTCAAGGTCACAGGCTTCCCAGCTGCAAGAATCTCTGCGATGTGGAGCTCTGGGTTTTGAGTCAGGTCTACAGAAGAGAGGAGGAGGTGGGGACAAGGAACCCTCATGGACACTTCACTCCTACACAGTGTTTCCAGGTTGCAAAGTGCTTCCCCACCCACTAGCTCCTTTGGAAAACCCCTGCCTTGCCAACAATCTATGGAACCTGGGATTGTGATTGTTGTTTTGTTTTTTGTTTTTTTTTTACAAAGATTTATATTTATTGACCACTTGGGATACAGTGGGAAATCAGAAACCCTCTTTTTGATCAGTAAGTTACATTCTAAAGAATCTTGGTCCAAGGGTCTTGCCCCTACTCTACAGTGTTGCCTGGCTGCAACTGTTATTTAGGCCTGTCACTGTATTTCGCAAGGAAAGTAGATTTCCTTTCTCTGTGAGGAAGGGGCACACCCCACAGACCAGGTGAGTAAACTGAAGAGGTTTACTTAAGGTGGTAGACCATGAACCTGAACTCTGGTCTTCCAAGACTGAGGGCAGTGAATTTTCTGAGGATCTACATTGCCACTGATCCCTTACCTGTCTCCCAGATGAGACTAGACTAGACTAAAGTTCCTACTCCGCCTCCCTCCCTCCAACCCAACGCTCCTCTTAGGCTCTGCCCCTTCCCAGCCAGAGCAGTGATCATCTTCCCTCAATCCCCTACTGGTTGGGTGCTACTGAGAAAGTCACTTCTCCTCTCTTCACCATTTCTATCTGGAAAAATAAATTACCAACTGTATCTGTCTTGTTGCATTATTGTAAAAATTAAATACCCAAGGTTTTGTAAATCCTAGTGTCTGGTGAAGTAAAAACCACCCCAAGTACCAGAACCCCTTTTGGACTTCCTTCTTTCTAAACCACTTATTGCCCTGACATGGGGAGTGTGATACTCTCCCTTGGGAAAGCACTTCTTTGCTCTCCTGGATCTGCATAAAGTACGTCACGCTGTCCCTTTTGAGTATGTCGTGGATCAGCCGAGTACAGTCTTGGCCTTCAGGTTTCCCAAGAATGTGGAATCTGTCCTTGGTGGTGTCATCTACAGTAGCACTGGGTTTATCTGCAGCTGCAGGGGGGCTGATGTTTTTGTTCAGCCAGTGGCCCATGATCATAGAATTGCTCGCGGATTCTTTGGGAAATTCAAATACGCATGGGATTGTGGTGCACAGCCCCTCTTCCACTGGTATCTTCTTGACTTCCACCAAAACATGAGAAAGTAACCCTGTAAGGAGTGAGTCAAGTTTTGCAACAGATTCACCTGGCATCCTTCTGTACCCGACCTGCGCATTAAAGGATTAACCGTACCCAAGAAAGGCTTAGCACTTGCCCAGCCGGGAGGTGATCTCTACGCCTTGGAACATCCTGCCTGCTAAGACTGTCTTTGTGTACCTGGGCTTTGGGCTATACCAAATAGTCTATGCTAACACTGTGATTTAGGTGAGGACCCTGGGCCCTGAGGTACCAGCTTGACCTGTGGATGGGCTGGAGACCAAGATCAGCCGCCTTCATGACCAGCCTCCAGCAAAAACCTGGACACCAAAGCTCGGGTGAGCTTCCCTGCTTGGCATGTCTGTGCATACGGACACACGTTGTTGCTGAAAGAAGTAAGCTCTGTCCGTGCAACTCCACTGGGAGAGGACAGCTGAACTTGCACCTGGTCTCTCCTGGACCCTGCCTCTGCACCTCTTCCCTCTACTGGTTTTAATCTGTATTCTTTTGCTATAGTCAGCTGCAACCATGAGTGAAACAGTTTTGCTTAGTTCTGAGTCCTTCCTGTGAGTCACTGAATCTGAGGGTAGTCTCAGGGACTCCCAAACTGCACCACCCCAATCTAGTCTGCTAGGTTTTTTGTCACTCTTGTTGTTGGTATTAATCATATCTTGTGCCTCTGGCCATGTTGCATCATTTCTGCATCTCAGTTTCTCAGTCAGAAAGATGGGTACAGCAAAATGCTGGGATTTCCTTCTTTTCATAAGGTTGAGTAGCATCCATTGTGTGTGTATGTCTTGCATTTTCTTTATCCATTCATCTGCTGATAGACACTCGGGTTGATTCCGTATCTTGGCCATTATGAACAGTGCTGCAATAAGCATGGGGGTGCAGATGTCTCTTCAACGTACTGACTTCAGGGAGCACAAAGGAACTTTCTGAGATGATACGATGTTCTGTCTCTAGTCAGGGATGCAGTTACATGGGTGCCTGCCTTTGTCAAAACTCACTCAATCCTGTGCATAAAACGTATGCATTTCACTGTGTGCAAACTTACCTTTTTTTTTAAAAAAGGAACAAGTAATGAACTTCAATTTAATAGGTTTTCTTTTTACAGTATTATGGTTAGCAATTTTGAAACTACCTTCTGTGTATTTTGAACTTGAAGAAATGAGTAACTACACTGGAGAGTAATGAGAGCCAGCCTTCCCACTGTCGGGGAATGGAATCACAAAGGCGGAAAAGAGGCTGAGTGGAAGGCACCCTGTGGTGGGTTGAGATTGGAGAAACTGAGCCAGCGCAGTGGCTCATGCCTATAATCCTGGCACTTTGGGAGGCTGAGATGGGAGGATCACTTGAGGCCAGGAGTTTGAGACTGCATGTGTGAACTCATGATGGCAGACAGATGGACACAAATGTGTGTACAGACGCACACACGCGTATTTCCTAGCTCTTTGTGCTACCTCTAGAAGCAATGGCACCATAGAAACAATAAGCACACTGGGCACCCAGGTCGTGTTTTCTAAATATTAATATCATTCTTCACTAAAATGAACCAAAAATCTTTAGGAAAAGGGTTGATTCCACAGTCGGTGCTGGGCTGTGCAATATGAGACTGGAACATCTTGTGCCAGAAAGCAACCAAGTGCTTAAAGAATAAGGGGGACATAGCACGAGGAATGAGGAGACCGAATGAATCAGCTCCTGCTCACCAAATCCGGGACAATTTAATCATCGGAACGATGGTATGAACGGATTATCCTCAAATGGAAAACCCACGAGTCTATAGTGACATAAATAATTTACATATTCAATTGTATTGAAATGGAAACGGGTAGAGCTCTCCTTCACGATAGGTCACCAACAACAAATGATAAAAGTGAGCCAATAAATGAAGAAATGATGAAGTTAGAGAAGCCGTCAGTAGGTGCTGAAATTGGTAGGTGAAAATTTGATGTACTTGCATAAATCTTTAAGTACCTCACCGAAGATTACGTATGAGTTACAAAGGTAAAAATAGTGGAGAAACAGGAAAGAGATTCCTCGAGAAACTAAAAATAGAATTATCGTATGATCCAGCAATCCTACCTCTGGGTATATACCCGAAGGATTTAAAATCCTTACGTTCCAGGCGTGATGGTTCATGCCTGTAATCCCAGCACTTCGGGAGGCCGAGGTGGGAGGATCGCTTGAGGCCAGGAGTTCAAAACCAGCCTGGGCAACATAGTGAGACCGCATCTCTACAAAAAATTTAAAAATTAGGCGGGCATGGTGGCATGCGCCTGCAGTTCTAGCTACTCAGAAAGCTGAGGCAGGAAGATCCCTTGAGCCCAGGAGTCCAAGGCTGCAGTGAGCTTTAATTGCACCACTGAACTCCAGCCTGGGCAACAGAGAAAGACCCTATCTCTAAAAGAAAAAAAAGAAAGTAATCAGCATGTCAAAGAGGTATCTACACTCTCACATTCATGGCAGCTTTATTCACAATAGCCAAGATATGGAAACAACTTCAGTTTCCACCAACAAATGAGTGGATAAAGAAAACGTGGTGTGGATTCACAGTGGAATACTATTCAGCCTTAAATAAGAAGGGAATCCCGTCATTTCTGACAACACAGATGAACCTGGAGGACATTGTGCTAAATGAATGAGCAAGGCACGGAAGGATGCATGCCACGTGATCGCACTTGTGTGTGGAATCTGAAACAGCTGCACTTAGAGAAGAAGGGAGTAGAATGGTGGTGACCAGAGGCTGGGAGACGGGGACGGGGCAGGGGGGCGGGGGGTCGGAGGGTGCACAGTCTCAGACAGGAGAAATAAGTTCTGGGATCTATTGCACAGCAGGGTGACTATAATTAAAAGCAATGTAGTGTGTATTTCAAAATTGCTAAGACAGTAACTTCCAAATGTTCTCACCACAAAGTAAGTGTTCAAGGTGATGGATGAGTTAATTAGTTTGATTCAATTGCCCCACATTGTGTAAATGTAACATCGCATTGTACCCTATAAATATATACAACCATAGTTTGTTAATTTACAATAAAATAAATTTTTTAAATGTCAAGTACAACTTCCAGGTTGCATGATATAAGGACACACACACACTCTGCTCCAGGACAACCAGGTGAATGCCGTAGCCATCCCCGGGGTGCCAATCACAGGTGTTTGACAGGTAAATGAAGCATCTTCAGCAGGAGCAGCAGGAGCAGCACCTGTAAGAGGTGGACACAGGGCAGAGAACACCTGTTCCACTTCTACCCCAGGCCCAGCCACGCAGAGCCCGCTGCAGCCAATGGGCAGCAACGACGTCACTGGCTCAGGGCTCCCCACTGGCTCAGGGCCACCGCCACGTGGGCGTGGAGCTGGGCGTGGCCTTTTTATATTTCTATCATTGCCAGTTGGCCTCGGAGTGGGATCTGATCTTGGAGGTGAGACGCAGGTCGGTATTTCTCCTGCCTTGTTCCTGCTCTCTCTTCTTTCTTTGCTGGGGTTTAGAACCTATTCATTGGGCCCTGTGTTCCCCCACCCTCTCCCTTGGGCTAGCCAGGGACCAAAGGATCCCTTCCAAGAGTAAAGTCCAATTGCCGCATTTTCCTGAAAAGGCCCACCTCCAAAACCTGTTCATTTGGGGTATTTAGGTAAATCCCTCACCCTTTCCAGACTTTAGGTCTAAAACAGAGGACAGGACAGGTGCAGTGGCTGAGGCCTGTAATCCTCGCCCTCTGGGAGGCCAAGGCAGGAGGATCACTTGAGGTTAGGAGTTCCAGACCAGCCTGAGCAAGAGTGAGACCCGGTCTCTACTAAAAATAGAAAAAATTAGCCGGGCGTGGTGACGCGCGCCTGTAGGCCCAGCTACTCGGGAGGCTGAGGCAGGAGGATCTCTTGAGCCCAGGAGTTTGAGGTTGCTGTGAGCTATGGCGACACCATTGCGCTCTAGCTGGGGCAACAGAGCAAGACTGTCTCAAAATAAAAAATAATAAAAAATTAAAAAATAGAATAGAGGACAAAGCAGGGGTACTGTGACCCAAACGTCAGGACCAGCTAATGCCTGGTCCATGCTTGGTGGGCGTCCAGGGTGTTACTGTGTTAGTTGTGCTAATGATGTTAACTGAGACTCACTGAAATACCACGTAATCCCCAGGTGGTGTTCGTCCTGGTTGGGAAGTGAGGAAACTGAGCCACAGGTAAGTTAAACGGCTTGTCTAGGATGGCAAGTGGCGAATCGGTGTTCAAACTGGGTCTGATTGATTTCGAGCGCCATAATCTTAACTGCTTCTTTCAAGTCGTTCAAGACACCTGTGCAGGCAGGTGTGGCGGGAGCGGCAGGGATATGGAAGCTTAGAGACAAAGCAAAACTTAGGTACGTCGTTCGTCCTCAGAAAATAACCCTAACCACCAGGCTTAACTTATGGCCCCCTGGTCCTGCCTGGATTGGAATAATCTCTTTACTTCTCCCCAACCACTCCCCACTCCAGTTTTACAGGAGAAAGTGCCTACCCCAAGTTGATCCTTCCACCTGAGCCATAGCCCCTTCCACTGGCCTTTTGGGTTTGATTTATCAGCTCCCACCACTCTGAATTTGGGGGAGGAAAGATGGGACGTTATAATCAGGTGTGCGGTAAAGTGCTTTTTCCCAAAACAGCGACCTATTCAACGTCACAGGACCTCGGCTTTTGGGCTATGAAGTAAGAACAACACCACGCTTTAAACACTGACATACTTACGTGAAGTTTAGATGAGATGCTGTGAGTCACCTAAGCACTGAGAAAAGAGGTTGCTCTCACTGTCTCTTCTCTTTGTTTCTTCTACTTTTATTTATTCTTAGCTCTGAGCATATGAACGGGCTCAGTCATCTCACCCTAAAAATAACGTTCCCTGACCATGCTGATCTTTTTTACCTACCTTGGAGGTTTTTGTTGCTTTTTGCAGCCGTGTTAGTCTCTCTGACCCCTACAGTGGATGGTTTGGTGCAGCGAAGCAAATGTCTAATTCAAACTGTGCTTATAAAAGTGTTTAGATATGACAGTCTCATTCTCATTTAAATAACCTTCCCTTAATTTAGTCGTTTAACCCAATATTTGGCTTTATTTGTAACCTCCATGTATCCGGGTGTTTTTTGTTAAATTTGGGGTGGGGGAACTACAAAATCACTCTGGTGAGGATGTAACCTTTTTAACATGTTCTTAGAAATAAGTATTTTTCCCTTTACCAATATTTTTTTTCTAAGTATTCATAAGAATGTGTAGAAAAGCTTATTTTCTTGGTACAGTTCTGTTTTAAGCAGCCAGCACATAAACCTCAATGTTCCATGGTCAGTGATGTTCATCCGCACCTGTTTTTTGGTCTTTGGTAGATGGGTAATGGTGAGAACATCTCAGCTGTTTTAGTGAAATGCATCTGTGTCTATTGGTTTCTACTAAAATGGTTTTTTTTTTTAAATGGGAGGTGCCTCTTAGTGTTAATCTGCAAAACCAAACAGTATGAGAAGGTATAAAGTGGAATGTCCTGTCCTTGTCCCCACTTACTTCCTGCTCCCCAAGATCGGTACTCATTTTCCACCCATCACCCAGGGATACTCTACGCGCGTGTGTGTAGCGTTAAGCATCTTACGGACTGAGGCACATTCTTGGGCTGATTGTCGAGGGTTTTTAAGGATGCACAGTACTTCATTGTTTGAATTAGCCCAGCTGTTATTGGTCAATTCCTAATGGTCTTCAGTCTCGCTGTTTAAACAAGGCTGTATCTAATATTTGCATTTAACACATTGGCACACTAGAAAAAATTTCTTTCTGGGGGCCACGGAATTTTATTATGAACATAGAACAAAAGCTTCAAAAACAAAACAATCCTTACTAATTTAATGAAAATTTGTTATTTTTTATTTTCTGCGTGTGAGTTATATGCAGCTTGGAAAATCTTGCAGCTCCCTAGGTGAAGAGACGTGAGTTACATATGCTTCACAAGGCTCCGGGCTCAAAATTAGTGTGAGTTAAATACAACTCACATGGCAGTTAATGTGTTAAAGTGGATAAATTTTGCCAAATTGTCCTCCAAAGAGATAGCACCAGTTTTTGCTTCCACTAATATAGGAGCATCTTCTCCTACACCCATAACAAAACAGATATAATCAAGCATTATGGACGTTACGTCAAACATGGCACATTTTTATTCTTATAGTATCAATAATTTTGACTCCAAGTACATTTAAAGGCCATATCCAGGTTTTTTTGAACTTTTGAAATCCTTTTAATAAACTGAGCATTTTCGTGGATTGGAAGAGCTCTTTATATAATGTATCTTTGTCATATACTTCAAATTTATTTATACTAGTTTTTTCTAGGGAAGCTTTAAAGATTTATTTTTTGAATGGGGAGGGAATATGTTGAAACTATTTGTCATCTTCTTTGTCTTGTTTATACTACTAGGTTGAGACATTCTGTTCCATCTGCTAATTGGGGATTAAATATAAAATAGGAATTCGTGAATACAAATAAATACAAATATTTGAAAATTTAGCACATCCACTATGTTAGACCCTAATGGTGACCTTCTCTCATAGATGTTGAAGTCTAGCTTAGTTATCAATGAAGTAAATTTCAGTTTTTTCGGAATTTGGGGGTCTATTTTTGGCCTTTTATAAGAACGTTAATGAGCTGCTTGTCCCAGTAAAAATATCAGCAGGACTTCTTGAATGACATACTGATTACTTTAAAGACAATTATGTTGAAAATATACTTTGTCTTAAGGTTTTTATCTAAAAGAAGCTTTTTAAAGCTTTTAAAGCACATCTTTACAAATATGTTTATCTCTGTAGTTGCTATTAATCTTATCTCGCATTATGTTTTCTAACTGGTTATTAGAATTAGGGTGGATTTTAGTCACATCTGTTCCCAACCCTATTTAATGACTTCAAATGATTTATAATAGTTTAAGTAATTTCCTTGGCTTTATAAGGCACACACGCACCTACAAATGTTGATTTTTTTTAACCTACGTTTTCTACTTTTATACCTCTTTTATCTGATTGCTTTCCTACCAGATATAAATAATGTAAATATAATAGTGGAATACCGAATATAAATACTAGTGAAGACAGTATAAGCCTGTATCAAAGCATCACATATACTCTATAAAGATATACAGCTATTATGTACTCATAATAATTACAACTTTAAAAATGTTTAAATAATTAAAAAAAAAAACCTGAACAGAAATGCTGACAGCTAACATACTTGTCTGGTTCCCTCTGTGGGGTCAGCAAACTGTGGCTTATGCGTCAAATCCAGCTCATTGCCTGTTTGTATAAATAAAGCTTTATTGGAAACAGCTTCCCTCATTTGCATATCATCTGACTGCTCTCACCCCACCAGAGCAGAGGTGAGCAGCCGCGGCAGAAACTAAACAGCCCACACAGCCTAAAATACTCAGCTCCTTTTGGGAAGTTTGCTGATCCCTGTTTTTTATCCAAAACAAAAAGCTTCCCCACTAAGTATATTTGCTGCAATTTTTTCCTTTTATTTTAGTTGATACATAATTGTACGTATTTATGGAATAAAGCAAAATTTCAATATATGTACACAATGTATAATGATCAAATTGGAGTAATTTGCATATTTATCGCCTCAAACATCATTTCTTTGTGTTGTAAACATTCAAAATCCTCTTCTAGCTTTTTGAGAATATACAGTAAGTTAATAATATTCACCCTACCTTGCACAGAACACCAGACTCACTCCTGTCTGGCTGTAATTTTGCATTAACCATCCTCTCCCCATCCTTCCCAGCCTCTAATACCCACAATTCTACTCTCTACTTCCGAGAGCTTAATTTTTTTTAACTTCCACGTATGAGTGGGAACATACGGTATTTACCTTTCTGTGCTTGACTTATTTCACTTAACATGATAGCCTCCAGGCTCATCCATGTTGCTTCAACTGATAGGATTTCCTTCTTTTTTTAGTGACTGACTAATATTCCATTGTGTGTATACCACATTTTATTTATCCATCTGTCTACTGGGGACACAGGTCGATTCCGTATCTGGCTACTGTGAATAGTACAATAAACATGGGAGTGCAGGTATCTCTTTGACATACTGATTTCTTTTCCTTTGGATAAATACCCAGCAGTGGGATTGCTGGATCATATGATTCTATTTTTGGTTTCCTGAGAACCCTCACACTGTTTTCCAGAATGGCTGTACTAATTTACATTCCCACCAACAGTGTATAAGAGTTCCTTTTTTTCTGCATCCTTGCCAGTATTTATTTTTTGTCTTTTTGGTATTAGCCATTCTAACTGGGCTGAGATGATATCTCATGGTGGTTTTGATTTGCGTTTCCTTGATTAATGATGCTAAGCATTTTTGATATACTTGGCCATTTATATGTCTTTGGAGAAATGTCTACTCAAATCCTTTGCCCACTTTTTAATTGGGTTATTTGGTGTTTTGCTATTAAGTTGTTTGAGTTCCTTGGATATTCTAGATATTAGTCCCTTGTCATGTGAGTAGTTTGAAAATATTTTCTTCTGTTCAGCAGGTTGTTTCTTCACTCTGTTGGTGGTTTTCTTTGCTATGCAGAAGCCTTTTAGTTTGGCATAATCCTATTTGTCTATTTTTGCTTTTGTGGCCTATGCTTTTGAAGTCAGAGCCATAAAATCTTTGCCTAGACCAATGACCTGAAGCATTTTTCCCATGTTTCCTTCTAACAGTTTTCTAGTTTCAGGTATTACATTTGTCTTTAATCTGTTTCGAGTAGGTTTTTGTATATGGGGAGAGTTAGGGGTCCAGTTTCATCCTTCTGCATGTGGATATTCAGTTTTAGCAGCACCATTTATTAAAGAGTGCCCAAAATCAGTTGGCTGTAAATATGTGAATTTGGGGTTCTCTATTCTGTTCCATTGGTCTATGCGTCTGTTTGGATGCCAGTACCATACTGCTTTGGTTACTATAGCTTTGTAGTATATGTTGAAGTCAGGTAGTGGGATGTCTCCTGCTTTTATTTTTTTCCCTCAGAATTACTTTGGCTATTTGGGGTCTTTTGTGGTTACAAACAAATTTTAAGATAGTTTTTTTCTATTCACAGAATGCCATTGGTATTTTGATAGAGATTGCATTGAATCTGTAGATTGCTTTGGGTAGTATGGCCATTTTAATAATATAATTCTTCCAATCCATGTAAATTCATCATCAGATAACTTGCAAATATTAGCTTAGTTTATACCAAAATTGTTTCCTGTATTGATATAAACCGATATTGTATTAACAGGCATATGGAAATCAACTAATCTAAAAATTAAAAACTGGTTCTTAGTAACCAGTGGGAACCTGCTCTGCAGTGTCCTTAAGTACAATGACCTAGTCAAGAGGATTTCACGGCACGTATATGGAATCTTATTCCATGCCAGGTGCTATTTTGGTAACTAAGGGTACAGACAACAAAATATCCCAGAACTTATATTCTGGTAACAGGATAGATATGGCAACTATGGTTTTGTCTATGAAGAATTGAAAAGGAGCAGAGAATGTTGCTCATCTATCGAGTTGATCGAGGTTCATTGTATGAGCTTGAAAATTTGCTGCAAGATTCTATTTAGTGTCTTGTCACTCTTCCCACAGGTCCCATTCACTCCACATTACCAAAGAATCCACTTTTCCACCAAAACCTGAGCTTTCAACCTTGCATCGGGATGGCAGAAGACAAATTACCCCCCTTTTCCATCGATGGACTGCAATGGTGTCTCAAGGAGCTAGACAAGGAAGAATTTCAGACATTTAAGGAATTACTGAAGAAAAAGTCTTCAGAATTGACAACGAGCTCTATTCCATTGGTTGAAGTGGTTAATGCCGATGTGGAACATCTAGCCTTCCTCTTGCATGAGTATTACACAGGGCCTCATGCCTGGGAAATGTCCATTAACATCTTTGAAGAGATGAACCTGCCAACACTCTCTGAGAAAGCAAAGGATGAGATGAAAAGTGAGTAACAATTTGGGGCAGGAGAGAAAAGGGATGATCCCAAGTTCTCACGGGAATGGGGAAGGTGTCATTGTTGTGTAATGTTGTCCACCTCTGCAGCGACAGTCTGAACTGTGAGAAGCAACTCCTTGGTCATCCCCACTGGCTGGAAATTAGTGTAGTCTCCAGCCTGTGAAATGATGCAG